>JAFVLL020030749.1:56529-71315 GCA_021397915.2 Tor tambroides | reverse complement strand
TTAAGCCCCCCCCCCCCCCTCCCCAAAACAAAAAAAATCCTGGAGCCGCTACTGGGTGAAATAAACTGCACCAAACGATTCAGAGCATCAGTGATCTGTTCGACTCTTTAAGACTGAATCGCGATCGCTTTCAGACTGTTTGGAAAAGATTCCTTGAAAAGAACCGACTCAGGGGAATGATTCAATCGCTAGTTTTGATTCCTACAAACGATTATTTGAAAACTGGCGACACAACTTTAACCTCTAACAGAAACGCTGCTATCAATAACATGTCTTTTATTTTTGTATGAAAGTACTCCATAACTCCATAACATTTTCGGCTTACCTGCACTTTAAAGTGTTCGAATGAGGTAAGTTAACGTTAAATGCTTCTCCGCAGTTTACCGGTAGATGGCAGTCTACTAAAACGGACTGGTTAACAAGCAGAAGAGGAAGAATATTGGCCCTCATTGGTCACTGTAGAGGCGGCGGGTACATGAAACAAGTTAGGGACAGTCACTAACATTTCTGTTATGTGGTTAAATCGGATTATTATCCGAACCGAAAAAGTCTTTTGAATCGAATTTCACTCTGAGGAGAATGTAAAACAGACGGAGTCTGATAATGGACGCGGTGCGGTGCAGCGTGGAGTATTTATCTGAGTTCAGTGACTGTCAGTCTCACTCAGTGCGCATCATTCAGGACGGCACGAGTCTTTTCCTGACCAGCGGAAACAGAGATGTGCTCAGATTCAGTGTCCAGGAGCGGAGAGTCACGGCAAGTGGATGTCTGTTCTCATTTTGTGCTCAACTATTACTCCATGCTCATGTAATACATCTGCTTTTTTCAGACCGTGATGCAGTTTGAAGCTTCAGTGATACATTTGGCATTAAGTGACGATAAACATCGACTTTATGCACTTTGCGTGAACGGTGGGCTTTACTGCACCCCTTTACCACCACAGCTCAGGTAGTAATACAAATTACTTACAGATTACGAAATAAGTGATCAGTTACTATTAAATATGTGCATGTGTGTAATTTACTTACAGCAAATGAACGTACTTAACATTTACAAGAAAACATCAAAAATACTGCTGATTTATATTACACTGCGCTACACAGATTTTTGTCCAAACTATTTTTCTTTTACCTTTCCCCTCCTAGTTCTTCCTCTGTCTTGGTGAACAAAAGTCCTGACAGTGTGCTGTATATTGTACCAGATGATTCCATTGTCCTGAAAAATGCCAGTCTGCAAGTGTTCACCATAGTCGAGAAGATCCTTGTGACTCTTAGCCTTCACAAATCCTTCTGGAGTTTTGATCTCTACGAAGAGCCTGGATCCAGACCCCTTCATAAACTTGCATGTTTCCAGGTTGTAACTCTAAACACATGCTGTTTAAACATAACAGACAAAGAAAGAAGTGTGAGTTCACCTCCAGTACTGACTTGTATCTACCCTGAAGGCTCCACAGCACTCAGCACTCACCAGTCTGACCTTCATCCTCATCTTGAGCCCCATCTTTTCAGGCTCTTATTTGGAGTGGATGCCTCTTTAGTCAATTCTCCAGTCATTCTGTGTGGTTTACCTGATGGACGTATTTGCTGCTTTCCTTTGCTCGTCCCCACCCTGGTTGGTCCCAGAGGTGAGCAAAGATCTCCAATCAGAGTCCTCCAGAGCTTAGAGCAGCCAGTCGTATTTATTGGAACCTGCGTCTCTGGAGAACATGGATCGCAGAGTCTTGTTGCAGTTGGTCAAAGAGGAAAACTTCTAATGGTCAGAAGCAAACAAGCAAGCTTGGATGGGAAAAAGGCAGATTATAGTAAGACTGAATTGAAGTGCTTTCATTACACATACATTTGCCATTTTTATTTGATTTGACAGTCAATGATATATAAGAGTGTCCACAAGATGAGGAAAAATCTTTTCAAAATCTAGTAAACATGACTGAAAAAATGTCATGTGGTGTGGACTAAATAAGAAGCAATAAAGTATTTCCTTATATCTTGAATACATATGAGTTTATACATATACTAATAATTATTTTCAAAAAAGTGTTAAAATATATTTCTAAATGTATTTTTTAATCCATATCACGACTTATTAATTCATAAATCTAAATACAGGCTTCGGGGTTAAACCACATTACATTTTACAACCTGATCTACAGTTGCCTAGATTTGGCAGACAAAAATCGATAAGCAGTGAAGCAGTTTTATTAAATATTAAAATATTTTTTTATAAGAAATAATAGTAAAACATTACACCAAACTACTTGAGGTTCTCCTTTTTTTTTCTTTTTGATGTCAGTACAGTTGTATCACACTGACATTTTTGACTGTGTACCCCTAAAAATATCAAAATGACTGTACTCCTTAATTGCATTTTGAATACATTTTTAATAAAGTATAAATTAATTTTGGTAATCTGTTAAATTCGCATTTTACAGGCTTCAATGAGCATAGTGTACGAGGACCAGTGCTGTGTGCCTGTGTTGATGATAAACGGCTGTACTACAGCTCTCTCAATGACCTACACACTCTTCAGCTCACCACAACATCATCTTCATCAGAAGCAACAGGAACTGAGTCCCAACTGCAAGCTCTGACCTCAGACAGTCTTGGTGTATGCAGGATTATAGCACTTTCTGGGCCGTATACTAACTCCACAGGTACAGTACATGAATTTTTATACATTTATATGCTGTTTACCAGGATTTTGCATTATTTTAAGTCTCTAACACAAAGTGTTTGTTTTTGAATTTTAAGGATCTGTGCAGCTTTTGGCAGTGTCTTTGAGCGGAAGACTGCTTTGCGTGAACCTTCCTCAAGGATCTGAAAAAGGAAGTGTTCACAGGTTGCCCTCATCTCTGGCAGGCCAGAGAGTAAAGGACCTCCTGGCTTCCATCGCAAACATCTGGGAGAGGTCTGTTTCATGCTTCATCACTGAAAAAACTACTGGTTTTCCAACGGCAAAAGCTAAATGTCACTTTTTGTGTTCATTTTGATTTATTTCAATTTTATAATATTAGAATCATAATTATAGTTGTTCTTGAAAAAAAATCAAAATTAATTTTTAATACAGAAATAAAAAAAACATGTTTATCATAAAAGTGCATTGAAGTCATTGTTTTTATGAATTCATCTTATTGATTTTTTTTTTTTTTTTTTTTTTTTTTTTAAACGATCAAAAAAATATATTGTCACATCATTGACTCTTTTATTACTGTCTTCTGCAGGGCGGAATCCTTGAAACACAAGCTTCAGGAGAAAAATGAGTCTCTCAAACATCTTAATCAAGTCATAAATGTTTGCAGCCTACTGTTGGACAACCACAGGAATGAAAAGGCGTGTAATATGGGCACCAAACATCCAATCAGCTGTCATGGTGTAGCTAGATGGAGCTCATTGCTCCAAAGAGACTCTTTGACTCTCACATGTGTGCTTGAAAATTCAAGTGGATGTACACTGGAGCATGGCTGGACTTTGTGCATTCAGGTCCACCCGTTATCCAAGGGTCCAAATATGGAGGGCTCATCTAGGACATACTCATTCCCTTTCAAGAAACTGGATTCTGGTCAGAAGCTGGATGTAACCATTCCTCTTGAAAGCACTGGTGGGCTGTCTCTGCCAGTGAAGGTCTACTGTTCTCTCGCCTTCTCCCTTTCTGCTCTGTTTAGTCCTGAAGCATGTTCTCCCGGTGTTTCCCAGATCCTAACAGAGACGGGCTCCATCAGCGCACCTTTGAGTACTTTAACAGTTGACTGGCTTGATGCTTTAAGGCTAGAGGGATCATTTTCTCATGGTAACATCAGACACAACACTGTCAAGGATGGTATCCAAGCCTTCCTGCGTTCCAGAGGAGTGTTAACCAAAGATGCTGATACTACTACCAAGTCAGGACCCATTGGAGTGATGGTCAGGGTATCATCAGAGCTTCTAAAGACCAAACTGCACCTCTCAGCAACGAGCAGTGCTGAAACATGCATGTCTGTGCTAAACTGGTTGGTATCACCAGAGGCGATCGGACAAGCGTCGGTACAAAGTCCAGTGGTTTGTGCCTACAGCCCAGATGGATGCTCTGTCAAGCTTCTGGTCAAAGAGGTGCTGACTTTATACTACTTATTCACTTATGATCATAAAGTCTGTAATTTAGAGTGAGTTACCCATGTCTTTCCTCAAGGTAACACTGGGAGATTTCTGTTCTGATGGACCTCTTGAAGTCTTGGATATTCGGGTGGAAAGTACATCTGTGGCGGCAGTGTGTGGACTGCATCATGCCATTCTAAGGCGCCTTCAGGTACTTTTATAATAAACCAATTCCATTTTTCAAACATGGACTTACAACTGAATCTAACTTATAGATCATGACATTTTCAACAGGTCTTGCTCAAAGACTCGGCTGTTAAATGTGGTCATACAAAACAGTTAAAGGCACAGAGCTTATTTGAAGCTGTACGACATGTTGAGGTAGATCTGATTCCCTTCCATTTATTTGTTTATTACACTTTTACACTGTAATTAGTATTATTTCACATGTATCACACAGTTTTGCTTTTTTTCCTATTGTCAGTCTCTTTATAAAGACCTTCAGGATGCTCAGAATCAAGCAGCTCTTGGTGGCACAATGAAGACGAATAAGAACTCTGAGATCCTGTTTCGCATTTTTCTGCAGCTGAGGGCAAATCCGCTGGTCATTCTCTGATTGAAGTACACTATCAAAATTCTTTATTACATATATTTTTAATACAGTAGAGGTTGTTATTCCATACTTGTTTTACTTTTAGGATTTAAATCCCATGCTTTCCTTTTTGTGTCCCATTCATCATCACGTATTCCATAATCAATAAAACACTGTTTATGTAAACAGAGGTATGGAGAAAAGTACTGAGAAAAAACATTTTAAAAACCCCACACTCGTCCTGAATTCATCAAAACTAAGTATTTACCCACAATGCATTTCCAGAATGTGTTTTTAAATCTACATGAAAGGCAGTCTGTGAGTGTGTACTAAAGTCTCTGTAAAATGTAAAATATATCCACATTTCTGATAATTTAGTCCGCTTCTTGTGTCTATAGATTGAAAAGCTTTTCTCTTAGCCGATAGTATCTTCCTTCTTTGGCCATAAGCTGCTGGTGTGTTCCTTGCTCCACAACTTCACCTCCCTCCATGAAGATAATGTGGTCTGCTTTCTCTACAGTCTCCAAACGATGAGCTATCACCAGTACTGTCTGATCCGTTATGTTATTGAGCACATCTTGAACCTGGGAAATAAGATCATGAAGAGATACTGTTAATGAGAGAACCTCAGAATGTATCATGCTACAGCAGCTTAAAAATAATGTCCAGTTTTTATTGAGATATTAAGATTTTAATATTAATTCCAGAGGAGTACGTACAGCTTGTTGTGTGCTGCAGTCCATGTGACTGGTGGCCTCATCCAAGATGAGAATCTGAGGGTTCCTTATCAGAGCTCTGGCTATGGCAATGCACTGCTTCTGCCCTGCGGACAGCTGGCCACCACACTCGCCAACATCTACAGAGAAAATGTCCAGATTTGACCTACTCATTATATAGAGTTTTTATGTTATTTATGGAAATGCACAATATATCCATATCGGTTGTCGTACAATTTGTCTAGTTTTATCTACCTGTGTCGTATCCTTGTTCCAATTTGCATATGAAGCTGTGTGCGTTGGCTTTCCGAGCAGCTTCTTTTACTCTTTCAAGTGTGCAGTCCTTCAAACCGTATTCAATATTATATCTCACAGATCCTGAGAACAGCACAGGATCCTGGGATACCATTGCCACCTAAGCCAAATGAAAGCGAATGATGTATCAATTTACAAACTACTTGTAAAAAAAAAAAACCCTATAATTTCACTGAACTGTCCAACAGAATTGGTTGTTTGCACATCTCTCCTCAAGTTACACGGTGTATCATTTCTTGCCTTTTTATGCAAGTACTGGTGCTGGTAGTGGTACAGAGGTTCTCCATCCAGCAACACCTCACCCTCCTTTGGTTCATAGAACCTCTGCAGCAAGCAGACGCAAGAGGTCTTCCCACCACCAGAAGGTCCTACCAGTGCCGTCAGCTTCCCTGGACTCAATTCCAATGTAACAGACTGCAACAATTCAACAATAAGTACTTGCAATTCCCGTTAGTTCTTTGATCCGCTTTTGCCATATAAACAAAAACTTACCTTTAGTGCTTTTTCGTTAGGGCGGGAGTGGTAGGAAAAGGTGACCTTTTCAAAGGTTAGTCTTCCCTTAAGCTTCTCTGGGGCTAAATCACCTGCTTCTCTCATCTGTGGCTTCCTGTCAAGCAGCTGGAACACCTTGACTGCGGATCCCACAGTGTTCAGCATGTCTCCATAGATGTATACAAGATGCTGCAAATTTAATTATGGAAAGAGTTTAGTCTCTCCAAATGAAGAATCATATTGCAGTAAAATTCTACGTGACAGTCATACCTTCATATTGGTCACCATGTCCTTCTGGTAGAACACAAATGCAAGGAGGCTGCCGCTGCTTAGCTGTCCAGAAGAGATGAGATTTCGGCCTTGGAACAGCATTGCTACCTTCAAGCCAACTGTAATGAACTACAATGCAACGAAAGAATCAATGAAATGGAACAAAATTTCTATTTTGGAGACCAGTGCATGCAAATCGGGACTGATTTACCCTGCGTATCAAGAGATGGATGGCACTGTAGATGCCTTTACGCCTCAAAACCTGGAGCTTCCTGTTGAGAGTCTGTTCATATCGCTGCTGCTCCTGGCGCTCTGCCTTAAAACTGCGTACAGTCTTCATTGCCCCAATGACAGAAGATGCCAATTCTGTAGTCTCTGCATTACAGTCCTGAAGCTCTTTGGCTGTTTTCTGATCAGAAAGGTGAGGCATTTTGAATTCATTACTGGTTTTTTGGTTTGTTGAAAAAGTTTTCAGGAGAGGCCGAAGCACAGCTTTATGAAGCTGTGTGAAACCAACATGAGAAGGTTTACTAACCTGGGAGATGTTGTTATATGAATTCTGAATGAAAGCAAGAATTGGCATTTCGATGCAGGTGAGGAGGGTTAACTGCCAGGATAGGCGCAGCATAAAGAACAGCATGCCACATGTCTTCACCAAACTCCGCAGTAACACGTTCACATTCATGGCCACAGAACGTCCCATTTTATCAGTGTCAGAGATCAAACGTGAAGTGAGACTACCTTTAAGAGAGAAAATGCACTATTTAGTAGCTTTGTCTACTTTCAAAATCACACCCAAATATGCAGCGGAATGCAGACTCGCAAGACGTGTTTTTAACCTTCTGGGAAATTTGTAACATTTTTTACTTTTTTGGAATGGTACAAAACTTACTGACTCTGGCACTTGCTATTTGAAAAAAAAAATGGATTGAATTCTGAGGCAGCTGGGGGTAAACAGTCGATTCCAAAGGTTGGAGTCAAGTCCAATCTAATGAATCAAGTCCTCAGAAGAGCCTATTCAATTTTACTGCGGTAAAAACTCAAGAAGCGTTTTTTTTTTTTTTTTTTTTAAGTTAAACACCTCTGGGCTTTATTTGAGACTGCATTTTTTTAAAACTGTTGATTGGAATTTGAGCATTGCACTCAAAAGAGGGGGTGGGGTTTAAGCTAAAAAAGTCTGTCATTTTCACCAGAAGATCCAGTTTTGACAGAAAATATTAAACATTAATGAACTGTTCACAATGACCTAAACATGCATTCAGAAAATAAAGTGATTTTTTTTTTTATTTCTCTGGCACATGTTTACATGAAGACAATTATCACTAAACTTCAAATGAAGTGAAGGGACAGGTACCTGGTTTGTTTTCTTCAAAGAAGCTTATCTCCTGCTTCATGAGGTTCTGGAACAGCATGTGTCGTATTCTTTTGTTAAGTCTGCTGAGGCTACACATGAACATCCCACCGCGCATACCGCTGAACATAGAACTTAAAGACACAACAAATGAACAATTAATTCCAAAAACAAAACCAGTTTGTACAAGAAGGCATTCGTTTTTAAGATATTTGCAGGCAGTTATGTTACACTAACCTTCCAAGTGAGCACAGTGCCATGAGTCCAATAGCCCATGAGAAATTGGTGTGCTGGTACTTTCTACTCAATATATCAATAACTTTGCCAATGCAGTATGGGATGAATGTCTCAACTATGAAAAAAAAAAAACAGATTCACATTGTATGATAAAAACTGTATTACTGTTTAACTCCGGATCTAGTTCCTAGTTTCTTATATGTAAATAAAAAATACACTGAAATCAGGGTTTGGATTCAAAATCAAGAACTAATTCAGACAATATAGTTTCCTCAAGCATGAGAAACACTCACACAGTGCCGCTAAGCTGAGGAAAAGGAAGGCCGCCCCTAGATGAAGATAGTCAGGCCTGGAGTATCGAATGACCCTCATTAGCAGTGCTTTGGCCTCTTCATCTTTCTTCTGGTTTCTGGCACCCTTAGATGATGCACCATGTGGGAAGGCCATCTCCCACACAATATATATGAGAGTAGATGTAGCTGAGCTCAGGATCACCATGCCAGGATCAGGAACAGGACTGAAGCCTCTCACAGTTCCATCCAGCATTGTCTGCATACTGTCAAACACTGGAGGTAGGAAGCTCAGTAAGGCTATCCAGCGCTTCAGGAAAGGCTGAATGCTTGTATCCGCAAAGACTGTGCTCAATGAATAAAGCACCACACAGCTGATGGCCCTGAGAGCCCACAGGCACCATAGATCCAGACTTCCTTCTCCATCCAGCCACAGCAGTGTAGCCCACACACAAGCCCAGATCACAAGATCACAGCACAACAGACAGAAATGCACTGCTGCAGTTCTAGAGATGGGGTGAGCCTTTGAGGTCATCTTAAAACTGAAAAGATAAAGATGAATCAGATACACCAGTCTAGAATGGTTTCAAAGCCTGGTCACATTGCTGATGTGCAAGCTGATCTCTTAGTGTGACCAACTGAAAACAAGCTTAGGCTGGTTTACAGTGTTTTCAGCAGCATGAATCTCAAGGGTATTTAAATATTGGACATAACCGCTAAACAACATACATAAACAATATAAGACTTACCATTAGCTCTCGTTGCATTTTGTCGCACGATCACTTTTGGTTTCACTTTCACATTTGTGGGCGGTGTCAAAACCGTTGTTCATATAGCATACGAATAATAAGACTCGATTTAGCAAATACATTTAATAACCGCATAGTACGAGGTAGTGTGTACTAAACATGTTTTTATCTCATATTGCTACTGTATGAAGTGCTTAACGTCGGTTGTTGACTCACCAGCAGTGGACGCTGTTTGGCACATGTTCGTTCTTCAAGTGACCAGCAGAGAGCGCTGTTTAGCGAATATCATGAATTATATGGGCGATTTCATGAATGAGCAGCCCTTTGTTTCTTTTCTGAGGAAGAGTGTAAACAAGGATTTTAACAATGAATCTGACACCAAAATTTACTTTCATTATAGGCATTTTCTACACATTTTTTACTTTTTGTATGAGGAAACGTTTAAAGGCATAGTTATACATTGCTTGCGATAACAGAATTCAATTTATTAACACTTTGTCTGATAGAATGTTTCGTCAAACGAATTTGTGGAATGATCACACAAATACTGGACTTTTCTGCAAACATTAACCAGAAAGTGAAGACGGGTTAGCCAGGTAAATAAAAAGAAAAATAAGCCAAACCATAATTACGCTCTTTCACTGATAGCAAAAGAAAAAGAAAAAAACAGAGCATTTATATGCTTACATCTTTATTATTAAATTTAAATTGAATACAGAAATAAACTTTTTATTGTAGTAAATACTTTGTATCATGCCCTTTCTGCTTATATAAGCTGGTCATTTGCTTTGGCAAAGCAACAAAACAGAGCGACTATGACAACCAAAAACAGTTTACATGAGGAGTTTACATATAATTTAGCATGAAATGTGACACATTCATGACACTCAATAAAAATGGGCCCTTTGCTCCCTCAGTTCAAACACAATATTATTCAGTACTAATCCATGAAACTAACAAACAAACAAACAAACAAACCAAAGGGCACATATTTAAGTATTCTCATACTCAAGCACTTGCTGAAAAACAGAAAATATTAAGTCTGAGTGTTAAATGTATCTTGGTTAAAGAATGTCTGTACTTGTACTGAGAAAACCTTAAGAGCCTATGTGCAATGATAGCAAAACAATTTTCTACTGATTTATTATACAGTACCTTTCCTACCCTTTGGGAACTGGATGTGTAGAGACATCAGGCCAACAATCTTCCTTAAGGGTCAGATCTTTCAGTGCATGGTCTTATGACACAAAAAGTGTATAAAACAACACAGTGTGATATATACTACTGTTCAAACGTTTGAGGTCATAAGATTTTTTAAAGAAATTAATACTTTTATTCAGCAAGGATGCATTAAATTAAAAGTCTGAAAATGTCTATTTCAAATAAATGCTTGTCTTTTGAACTTTCTATTTACAAAAGTAAAACCAAAAGAATAAGCAGCATGACTGTTTTAAATATTTATAATAGGAAGAAATGTTTCTTGAGCACCAGATGGTTTCTGAAGGATGATGTGGCACTGAAGACCAGAGTAATGGCTGCTAAAATTTCATCTTTACCATCACAGGAATTATTTACATTTTAAAATATATGAAAATTCAAACTGCAGTAATATTTCACAGTATTACTGTTGCAGACGGTGAGCATAAGAGATTTCTTTCAAAAATGTTATCAACCTCAAACTGTCAAACAGTAGTGTAACTGGCAAAAAAAAAAAAAAAAAGAGGAAACTGAATATTAAAGCATGAGATGAAAAAAAAAATCAATCACAATGCTCATGTTTCCTGACTTGAAATAGCTTAATTTCCTGGGCAAACAACTTCAACATTCTGTCATTTAGATCATGAAGAGGTGTTTAAAAATAATATTTACTCGAATTCAAAGGACTGCATTAACGGATGTTGCTGTAGCTCCATGGCACTAATATACTGTATAAGGCAAACCAGTGATGTGAGACCAGGATGTTTACAAAAGCCAGTGTCATAAACAACATACAAAACGACCAGGGTTTGATGCTGAAATAATACAGTTATAAACAGCACATTCTATGATACTAATAAATGGCAAAGAAACATATTTTGTACCTGATACGGATCACAATTACAAAGACATAAATAACTCTGATCATACATTTGTGATTTTTTCTGCCTCTGATGATGATGGTGGGTTATTTGTCTTGTCTCCATCTGTAGGCACACTGCTATACTGGCAGTCCATGGGCAAACTGACTGCAGGTTTAGCTGGAGACCCAGACGCTGGTGAACCGTTCTTCTGGGCTGCATCACGGGAGTCCAGCCAGTAAAAGGAAACCATAAGGAACAGAGCTGATAAGGCCACTGAGACGCTGCAGGCCACGAACACATATGTGTACTGGTCAGTACGGTCCACAAGGATTCCTGTAACACAGGTGCAGAGATATTACAGATCTATTACAAGATCTACATATATGTTCAAATATAATAACACTTTGCTCTATCATCATTATTTTGAAAACAACCACCAAAACATGAGTCATGCATGAGGTGGATTCTAGGAAACGGGTGAGCCTTAAGCCAAAATGTGTTCTTAGTAGCACTCCAAGGTGCTAGGCAGTGCTTGGACATTTCTGTGTGAGAAAGAGCCCGGTCAGTTTGACCAGATTGAGATCACTGCCTTCGCTCCTACCAACACGTAAATCCAGATTAGTGCTGTTACAATGGAGCAGACATTCCATTCTTTTTACTCAAACACAGGCACAAACCACCTCATTGACAGCTACACAATCACACTTTTATTTCATTCTGGATCAAAGTGAAATGTCTTTGAATTAATTTTAAAAAGATTTGTATGGGACATTACTGACAGGACAGTTGAGACGTGACAGGAAAGAACATTCATTTCCTGAACTGAGTCAGATTTAAACCAGAGATAAGAGCAGTTGCATTTTTAGGTAATGCATTGTGCACTAACTTTTTTATTCACAATAAATTCAGTATTTAACTGAAATAAAAAGAGTTTGTAACATTATACTATACCATTCAAAAGAGTTATTTTTGGGGAAAGAAATGATAGAAATTAATACTTTTATATAGCAAGGATGCTTTAAATTGATCAAAAGTGATGATAAAGACATTTATAATGTTACAAAAGATTTCTGTTTCAGATAAATGCTGTTCTTCTGAACTTTCTATTCATCAAAGAAACCTGAAAAAAAATTCTACTCAGCTGTTTTCAGCATAATAATTGTAATAAAAATAAATGTTTTTTTTGAGCAGCAAATCAGAATATTAGAATGATTTCTGAAGGATCATGTGACTGGAGTAATGATGCTAAAAATTCAGCTTTGAAGTCACAGGAATAAATTACATTTTAAAATATATTCAAATAGAAAACAGCCATTTTAAATAGTAAAAACATTTAAAATTTTCACTCCTTTTGTTGTACTTTGGATCAAATAAATGCAGGCTTGGTGAGCATAAGAGTCTTCTCTAAAGA
The DNA here is from genome assembly GCA_021397915.2 of Tor tambroides. NCBI lineage: Eukaryota > Metazoa > Chordata > Actinopteri > Cypriniformes > Cyprinidae > Tor > Tor tambroides. The sequence goes on along the minus strand of JAFVLL020030749.1, from coordinate 58,765 downwards.
ATATTAAAAATCTTACTGTTCAAAAACGTTTGACTGGTAGTGTGTGTGTATATATATATATATATATTTTTTTTTAATTATTATTATTTAAAATAATTATTAATTAAATAACTTACTTATTCCAAACTTTTGTCTAGTATTGTAGTAATGAAACACATTCACACATTAGTAAATGCAAACAAGATTTAAAAAGAGAGATGTATTCAGTAAATATAAGTGGTTATGTGTTGTGGCAATTGTAGCTCAAATGTTCTATATAGTACAAATGTTCTATAAAGTCTTTCAATAAATATTAGGTTATAAAACTGCATGCAAAATAGTTACAAATAGTTTTAGATGAAGTATATCATGTCACACTTCAAGCCATGTTGACTTTCTAGAAGTATTTAATGTCAACCACCTTTTACACAATTTACTGTTTATGAGGGGTGCTGGATGAGGTGGATATTTACAGCACCTACAATCCACTATAGGAAATAAAACGATGAGGAAGCTTTTTATTGACTGTGAATGACTCTCTACTGCAGGCAATGGCCATTTACATCTACATATCTATAACAGTATCAAAAAAGAGTATCAAAATATTAGTCAACTTTTTAAAGGTGTGCTTGGCCCTAGTATTGATGAAAGGCTAGAAACACCTCTGCTGTCTATAGAATCCATACTTGTTGTCTCAAGTCTAGGGCAGGTACAAATGTTGAAATACCAGCATGACCACATTTAAAACAGTCGCTGTCTGTTTTAAAGGATGGTACCTGGAGTTCAGATGCATACTATATATCATGTCTGGGCTGTGTTCTGTGAGCCATACATATTCAGGCAGTGACACGGTGCTGTCCACGTGCATAACACATAATTCAAAACACAATGTTTTCATGTTACCTGCGAGAGGAGGTCCAATTAACAGCGTAACGCTTTCCATGATAGACAACAGGCCGAGAGCAGATGGGAATCGACTCATCTCGACAGTGTCCATCAGGACGGTGAACATCAGTGAGCCTACCACGCTCATGGACAGACCGTACATCAGCACATACATTAACAGCACTGGGAAGCTGGCGGAAATGCAGCAGATGCTATTACTGAGTCCATTTATGAGGAGTGCGGCTGAGAACACGTAGATGTGTCGACCTTTAAACCAGGACAGGCTGAAGAGCACTCCGGCAGGAGGCCGCACAAAGACGTTGACAAAGCCCAGGATGGAGAGAAGCAGGGCGGCTCGGCTTGGATCCATTTTGTGAGCTGTTGCGTACGGGACCAGGTAAATAAGCGGCACCACAAACCCCAGCATCATCCAAGTGATGCCCAGTGAAAACATCCGAAATCGCAGGTTACTACAGAAGAGGTCAAAGGCCATGTGTTTTCTGAGGGACGATGCTAAACTCTGACAGATCCCCAGCACGCATCCCTTTTTGCCTGCGGGTCTGGGGCCGTTGCTCATCACCTTTGGCTTTCTGGGCTTGCGAGGCCTGATGGGTCTCATTACGGCTCCGCAAACACAGCAGTTGAGCAGCACAGCACCAAGTACCAGAAAGCTCCCTCTCCAGCCCAGCGTGCTCTGCAGATAGTCACCTAGAAAGGGCAATGTAGACAGACCCAGAGCAGTACCAGTGGAGGACATCGCATTGGCAAAAGGACGACGGCGCACAAAGTAGTGGCCAAGGATAGTGACCGCAGGCTGGAAGCTGAAACAGAAACCCAGACCTGTGAAGCAAGCAGGGGGTTATGAATTATATAGAACTGACTGATGGATGAAGTTCATTGTACTTTGGTAACTAACAGTGAACAGTGATTATTTACTTACATGCCAACTATCAAAACTGTAACCGCAAATACATCTAAGCTGTAACTGTATTTATAATAATGAAAATAATAATATTTTTTATTGTTGTTATTACATGATTTAATAATTAATAACCAATCATTTAAAAACAATGTATTACAAATGCATTTATTATTAGTTGTATATCATTTAATAATTAATAAAAACATACATCAAATATGTGACTGTAAATATAATTGTTGTTATTGTTTGTTATATGGTTTAAAACATAAATAATCAATTAATTAATCATATATATATATATATATATATATATATATACATACTGAACAAAATTATAAACGCAACACTTTTGTTTTCGCCCCCATTTTTCATGAGCTGAACTCAAAGATCTAAGACTTTTTCTATGTACACAAAAGGCCTATTTCTCTCAAATATTGTTCACAAATCTGT
>JAFVLL020030749.1:0-56429 GCA_021397915.2 Tor tambroides | reverse complement strand
ATAGAAAAAGTCTTAGATCTTTGAGTTCAGCTCATGAAAAATGGGGGCAAAAACAAAAGTGTTGTGTTTATAATTTTGTTCAGTGTATATATATAATTAAATAATCATATAATAATTAATCATCAATTAATAAATAAATACATCAATTTGGTAAATAATAACAACAATAATAATAATAATAATAATATTTTAATAATAATAAGACAAATAAACATATTTTTCTTATTAAATATTAAAGTATATAACAAGCAATAATAATTATTATATTATATTTATAAAAATAATACTATTATTATTGTTGTTATTACATGATTTAATAATTAATAACCAATCAATTAAGAACGAATGCATTTATTATTATTAGTTGTATATCATTTAATAATTAATAATAAATACATAAAATCTGTAACTGTAAATATAAAAATAATAATGATATTAAATGTTGTTGTTATATGGTTTGAATAATTAATAATCAATCAATTAATAATAATAAATGCATATTATTAGTAGTATATCATATAATAATTAATCATAAATTAATAAATACATCAATATGGTAAATAATAAAAAAAATAATATATTATTAATATTAATATTATTTATAATATTTTTATATTTAATAATCAATTAATAATTTAATGAATGCTTATGTATTATTTACTTTCATGCTGACTATCTGAGCTATATAATAAATTTATTTATTGTTTAAATAATTTAGACTACTTTATTATTATGAATAATAAGAATAAGAATAATATATTAATGAATGATGAATTAATAATAAATCATTTATTTTATTGTTCACATTTATTTATTTTTACTAGCTCATATAACATATAGCTCATATAACTGCTCATATAAGTCTAATTAACTAGGATTCTTGTGTGATATTGCTTAAGAAATCAGACACTTCATATTTGTATTCATATTCTTATTCATGTCAGGTCAGCTGGCAAAGTGCTCAGTGATAACTCTTTACATAATCACAATGACGTTTATGTAATCACTGTTGCTCTTTTATCTACAGATCAAACAAGATATCATAACTACTTCCTCTGGCGACTTACTGACCTGTGATGACCCCAGCGGTGATGTATAAGTCAACGATGGAATGTGAGAAAGAGCTGACCGCCATCCCAAAACCACTCAGCACTCCCCCAAACATCACTGTCGCCCGGCATCCAAAGCGTTCCACCAGAACACTACACAGAGGACCTGCAAGAAAAACACTTAATGGTAAAAAAAAAAAACTTTAATTTGAGACGGTTTACTCCTGAAATCCCAGCATGACATGCCATATTCCTACAGCTAATTTTCAACAGCCAGCTACTCAAGACACCACCCTAGAACAATGAACTGCCTTGTTCAAATACGTTAAGCGAAACGTCAACAAACAACTCTCACGAGTAATTGATGTATGGCAGTTTAAGAGGTACAATGAAGTGTGCGTAATAAATGCTGGATCAAGCTGTTCCTCTTTTTTATTATTACTATGACTGCTACTATGACTACCAGTAAAAGCCAAATTTACAGTAAATATGTAAATCAAACACTGATGTTTAATTATCAGCTCTGCTGGACTTATGTAATATAGCTGTTATCAACCTAAATTAGATGTCAAATAATGACTACAACTTCCTTCTCACTGTGGGGATGAATTGCACACTTATGCATTGAGTGCAATTACCTGTTTGATATCTCATTAAACAAAATATAATTTTAATTTTAGGATTTATCCTATGTTAAAAAAAGAAGCTTCATTAATAAAGGAGGATAAAAATATTGAATACAAAAAAGTGTTTTTAATAAATCTGCTGCAAAAGTAACACAAGTCTCTGGATTGGAAGTAATTTTCCAAGTTAAATGTTGAGTAAGGTTGACTCAGTTTAATATGCAGACACAAGTACAGTATAAATAAGCCATTCATGGGTTGATTCCTCCAAAAATGTAAACACTGTGACTCTGTGGTGCTTTCAAAATGTTGCTCTGTTTTCGACCAGCTTGACTCAGCAACATTGCCTCAGCAACAATTTTTCTTTAACTGAACCCCTTAGATGTAAAATATTTACTTGAAGTACCTGAAATTTTAAATTAATATTTTAATAATTTAATAACATATTCACATGTTCACGGTTATGTTTTTAGTGTTTTATTTTAATTGTTTTTAATTTTAAAATCATTTATAAATATAGGGCGGCACGACTTGGCTAGAAAATTATATATTATTATTTTGTCATATATTGCTAATGTCTCATATATTGAAAATGTCTCATATTGCTACTGCTGGGAGATCCAGACAAAATAATAAAGACTAATGGAAATATTACGTTTAAGAGTGTTCACATTTAGCTCACACTTTACAACAAACACCACTAAAATTACAATACAAATATTTATGTCTTGAATTCACTTTCAAATGTTCAAACCCTCAAGCTTTTAACACACTGACACATCCTTGAGTTTTTATTTTTGGTGGAATATTGGTAAAATGCTGTAACGTTCTGTTCACAAAAACACTGGAAATTATGCAAATGCTCATGTAAATAATGTGAACTTAGCACACATTGTGTTCCCAAACGGACATTAAATGCACAGTGCAGAAATGGAGTTAGATAGAAGCAGCATATCCTTTGATTCAACAATCGCAGTTTGATACGATATATCACTATTTTAGTTTTATTTTGATTAATTGTGCAGCTTCATTCGTTAATTTTAATATGACATTCAATATAATTAATTATTAGCTCACAAACCACCGTTTGGGAAACACTTGGCTCAAGTAATGCCTTGAGTTTGGAGGATGGACTTCTTGTTTGTACAACCAAAGGAAGATAGGTGGTATTTTGGGGAAACCTGTTTGAAACTATCATCATCTTTGCAATTTCATTTGGTTGTGCTAGTGGAGTAGAAACAACAGACTTCTCTATAACATCCTCACCTCCGGCGTGCAAAACGGACGTCATTATCGACGGCACCCAAGATGTCTCACTGTTACTGGCTTGAAATTCTTCCTGAAGATCTAAGTAGAAGATGCCAATGCAGGAGGGGAAGGCCAATGTCAGAGCTAAGACAAGGATGGTAGCCACCAGGACCACCCATCCCCAGCCTCCATCTGGAGCATCGTGGGTAACTGGATGAGCTTGATCAGAAGGGGGTCCTGGTCCTTGTTTTTCTCCCTCCTCAGATTCAGGCTCACATAGCTCCCCCGACTGCTCCTCCATGCTGGAAGGTTGCTGAGGTGCCATATTTTCCAGTATGATGGTAACCAAGGCACTACTGTCTGCGTTTTTCCACTTGATCCGTGGAGCTTTGGGTTCTCAGTAGAAGAAGAGCAGGGCAACACATTCTTGCATCTTCTATTTCATCTAAATAAAGAGTGCTTGCTATACCCCTATATAAAAAGGGGAAAAAGAGCAAAAACACAAACACATTTTTTTAAAAAAAAGCACAATTATTTTATTTTTTTTTGAATTACAAAATACAAAGCTAAATATTGGGTGGACCCACAAAACTAAGTTACTGTATGAACTTGTTAAACTTCTCTTTGTTTACCTTTTGAGTTCAGGTAGACATGAGAGGTATTTGCTCACATCCACCTTAGAGATTTTTCACGGTTTGTTTGGCCTTAGCTGTAATACTGAATACTAACCAAGTGAATATTTATCTAACCTTCAACACATTTGAATTTCGGAAACAGATTCATTAATGAATCTGTTTTTAAAAAGTGTCTAAGAATCTTTTAAATAAATATTCTCGGTCTCTGAAATAATCTCACTTTGAAACAAGAAACTGAATGTAGCAAGCAAATAACACTAAGGGCTGTGAAGCAGCATTTCATTGGATGGAGTAACTGAACGGCCACGCCCCTTCAATAAACGAGTATGTAGAAGTTACTAAAAGCAAATTATACAAAAAAGTGCATATAACCAATAACAGCAACATATCTTTTGTTGAAACTCTTTATTTAAACTATCATTGCTGTCTTTTCTACAGCTTGAAAGTCATGCCTATGATTATGCTAAAGGAACACTCTTAGAGGGTTTGTATATGCAAAAATAGGGATTATAAAGACAATAAGACTGTTTCAGTCGTTAAAGATTTCCTGTTTTTAGAGAATCGATTGAGTGAATGATTCAATGACTGGCTTAACACAGAAGAAATAGCACACATTCATATGTCACCACCTACTGGCGTAACGATGTAACCTACGATCACTGAGCCAATGAATGAAAAGATTAGACTGAGATGAATCAAAATATCCACCACTGGTGTTTTTGTTCAGTTTCTACAGTTGTTTTAGGCTGTTCTGAACATGATGACATCATATAATGACATTTCTGCTGTTCAGGAAGAAGCGACTTTAAATGAACAACAAAGAAACTATACACAAAGCCGACGCGCACGTGCGACTTTTTTCAACAAGTGCTACGAAATACTCAGAACCCTTAAGACATGTTTGGACGGCTATAGCCCTTAAGTAAGTTGTTCAAATAAACAGTGTTTTTATTGAAAGTACCTGAAATCAGCCACAACACCGGGGTCTTAAGAGCCAGTGTCAACATTTCATCCCGTTCTTCAAGCCAAACATATTGCCAGTCTCAAACATTACACGATGCAAAGCTTTTTTAAAAAAACTCATTTTATAAACAACAAACGCACCTTTTCAGCGCATTTTCAGGCATCCACACCAGCGCCGCGTCTCTGTGCTGCGGAGGCTGCGGAGACTGTCATATCAGCGGTAGGAGGAGACACTCCGGGTGGGAGCAGTTTCAGGATCCAACCGATAAAGCAAAAGCTAATGTAACAGCATGTTCTGTCACATATCGTACTATTATCACATAACCAAAATGGAGAGCTAGATGGACGTGGTAACGGCTCCTTTAAAAGCAGTCTATGCGTAGGGAAATTTGAGTACCGGGGCGACGGCATGGCATTTCCTCTTGCCTTTACCCCAGAGCAGCTCTGTCTCATCCGCCTAGTGCCGCGCTGAAGGGCGGGTTCCTGTATGCTGGCGCATTTAAGCACTATAACCCATAGACTTTATTAAAGTGCGTTTTAAATCCATAACAACAGCAAGTATTGGGATTATTAAAACCAAACTTAGTCCTAACAGCACTAGAGTTAATTACATACTACTGATCCCGTGACGCAGATTCCAAATCCAAATAAACAACTTATTACCCCAAATACACTGCACTGTATTTCCAATACCAACCATTTACAAGTGAAAAACACACGGTGACCTTTTCAGTGTCACTTTAGACCACTTTAATTTAAGAGTAGATTTAGAGTCAAGAAATATTTCACCCAAAACATTAAAAGTCTGACCAAATCTGTTTAACTAAAATTCTTCAGTGGAATACCAAAGGAGATGCTGGACAGAATGTCTCCATTCATTTTCATTGTACAAGGGGAAAAAGAAAGTGAACGGTGACTGAGACTGTCATTCTGCCCAGCTTCTCCTTTTGTGTTCCATGGAAGACTTCACACTTATGGGTGAAGTATAGCATCAGTTCAAATTGTATCATTTACAATGTTCCCACGGTCATGAAATATCAGGGAATTGTAGCATGTCAAATAACCAAACATTTCAATAGTTAATAATTCAATAAAATTTTTGTAAGGCTATAAAATACTTAGCAGTCCAGAACTTACTGTTGTGAGAGCAATCTCAACTGTTTTTTTTAATGTCAAAATGTTTTTAATGGTTTTACATTTTTTAAACAGAATACATATAAACAAATTTCTAATGTAAAACATTGTAAACAAAATAAGCAAACCACAAGTCTGAAACACAAACACATTTTATGATAAAAATCATACATTATCATTTTGCAATCTGTACACTGCAAGAAACTGCATCAGAAGACAAACTTTAAAAATGAAAAAAAAAGGACAGTCTGATCAAGACTATTCATTTCCAGAACACTTAGCTCCACGATCTCCATAGCCTAGTGACATATTTGACACTTTACATCAATACTGTTGACAATGCAATATACCCAAAACACCTGATGAAAGAGCAGGTTTTAGCATGTTAAAATGCATGTTTACTGTATATTAAAGCATGCAGGTGTTGTAGACTATTATGGCAGAAAAAAAACAACTCTTATGTTAAACACAGACCTTGTTTTTAACGTTTATCTGAAGAAGACAGAGGTCTGCACTTTTGACCAGCTTGAAAACTATATTTTTTTTATCAGATACATGGGGTGTTGCATAAGCAAATTTAGCCTCAGCAAGCAAGTTTTTCCAGTAGTACTGTGTTTGATTTTATCGATTTCTGTACGGAACAGTTAAAATAGGGCCATATTTTTCTTTTAAGTTCCACTTCTCAAATATTATTAATGCCATCTGCCAACTGTCCATGCACCAATTCACCTTCACAATGTGACAACATCCCAGCATATAACATTATATACCCAACGCGCTGCATGCTTCCAAGTTGGCTTTCCTGTTTTTCAGAATAGCATATCTTTTTTTCATGAAGAAAATATCTTTATCTATATATCTTTTTGTTTGAACAACATGGGGCACAAGACCTAAAGAAGAATGGTAGATTACTAAGGAAAAGGAGACACACAGAAGTCTCACAATCTCAAGTGCTTAAAGCATTGGCAGTCATATCAGTTTCCTAAATAAAACTTGAGACTGCTCATGACATTATTCTTATGCCTCACATGGGGTTCGACTCTAAAAATAGAACAAAACCTAAAAACAAAATCCACACAGTGAGAACATTATAATGCAGGTAGGTGCAAAATGAAAAGTGCAAAGGGGCAGGAGTGGAAAAGCTAAATACAGATGAACCACTGAAACAAGAACAATAACAAACTCAGGGGAAACGGGCACGGTCAGTATCTGAGTCAAGGAACAGAACTGATTTAGTCAAAACAAATGTGAAATAAACACCCTTTCTGTATTTAAAGAAGAGTAATCTAGGAGCGAAGACACATAGGGCACGACAGGTCAAAGGCACAACACTAGACAAACAACTGGGACGGAGAGAGACAGCGCCACCTAGATTTGAATCCAGGATTCTTCTTTGAAATCAGATCTGAAACCTATTTGAACAATGGAAATGTAAACTACAATAGGATCCTGTGAGAGCCAAGGTCCCGTTACAGGAGCTCCATTGACTAATAATTGGGGCTGAACAAATAAACTCTCTCCAGGAGGGGGAAAACATTAACACAACCGAAGAAAGGGAAAGCCAACAACCACAAAGTAGCTCACAAACTCAAGTACTTTGCCTTCTTGATATGATAAACCAAAGGACATGAGTTTAGTGTGATAAAGAGGTAAAAATCCTTAAATGTATGTAGAAAGGAAGAGACAACACTTTAAAACACTGCAGACCATTACAACGTCCACATACATGATGCCATCTTAGACTGACCCCTAGATTCAACAATATTTCATCAATAGATATGAAGAACCGAATAACCAAAATACAGCCTGGATACCGTTCAAATACTGACAATTTGTGATGTAGTCACAGTAGATTCAGAGAAACCAAAAAATACAGGAGATAAAACAGGAGATCAAGTTTATCTGCTGCTAAATAACAAGGGCAACCGGTTTCAACAACAAAGCTTCAATGTTAAAATGAAGCAAACATAAAATGATTTACCTGAAATTATATTAGATTTTGAAATGAAAATAAGAAATGGCAAGAACATTATTTAATAAACGGAGCCCTTTACATTCAAAAACATTCCACTGACGTGATCAGACTTAAAACAAAAATGATTTAAACAGTTAAATAGCCAAAATGTTACCGGGAGAGTTAGATTTGTGTCAGATAAAGTGTCAAAAAATGCAACAAAGAGCCACTAATGCAGTTTTGCCCTGACTCAAAACTTGTGGGCACTTTGTCCAACAACAGTCTCCTGAACCACCTGGACTATGCAAGAAATCTCCTGTTTTTTTTCCAGTCATCAACAAAGTGTTTAAAGGAAAAAACACAACAAACTATTTCACATCTCGGCGACCAGGCTTTTAAAAAAAGTACATTAGGGGTCGATTCAGAACTTTCCCCAATCGAATAGAGAAACTCATCTTGATAAACACAAAAAACGACCACTATGGTACAGATATCAACAATTACATGACTTGCATTCGGCCTCTTCATTATACATATGTTTTGAATATACATAATCCTCACATGCCCTAAACCCACATATTTCTTTGTTTTTTTATTTCCTGTTTTGAAATATCCACAGCGACAAGGCAAAAAAAAAAAAAAAAAAAAATCCAGGATGACAAAAGTCAACCGGAGCGAATTGGAAATGTGAGACATCTTCACAGCGATGGACGCGCGATTTGGGGCATCTGACCGGACAATTGGCAGTATGAGTTCTCCCTTCTCCTCTGGTCCTTTCCAGATGGGAAGTTAATAAAAGAAAAATGCCATTTTGAAGACAAAATACTGCATGTTTAAAAGCCGCTGTCTTCGTTTTATCCGTTGCGCCATCTGCTGTGCTCTCGGTCTGACCGGGCAATGGGAAATGAATGCTGAAATGATGCAAATTTGTCTGCTAATGATTTACAGTGTAAGTTAATGTGGTTGTTATGTGAAGCTGTATTGATGATCTATCTTGCACGCCATTTGGAAGTCCTGAGGAAATTATGGTCATGTGGACGCAGCTTAACCCACAGGGGCAAGTGAACCCCCCTTAAAACATTTAAAGCCAGCAGCTGTAAAGATTATGATGATAATGACTGGGATATGAGGAGGAGGATGATGATGATGAAGTCTGCATAAATAAGCATTAGGATGAATGATGAATCCTTCCCTGTTATTCTCTCTCTGAGCAGTCTTGCATCAGATGTGATGGTCTGAGGGTTAAACTCAGACGCTTTTTTTGATTAGTCGATAATAGCGGTGATAGTTAGTGGTGGTGCTGATTGGTTAATGCTGCAGCACTGCAGGGAGGAGTGGGACTGAAACCCCCACAGTGGAAAGGCACAAGGGAGGAGGGGAGGGTGAGGTGAGGGGTGAGCTGATGAACTTGGAGTCAGCTGTATGGTGGAGGAGGATCTGGAGAAAGGAAGTGAGGGATGGGAGATCTGTGTGGGCTCAGGCACCAGGGTCCTCACATCCTGGACCCCCTCTCCTGAAGGATCTGTGGAGGAAACAGGAGGATAGCGATAAGCTCTACAATTTTTAAAAAATGAAGATTTTGCAAAAGCCTCTAAAAGCCATCTTGGTCAAAAATGAGATAACGATGCTAAGTGAATGCTCTCCACACATAGTATATGTTCATCAAGTACTTTCACTTCAAATGCGCTAAATCCCAGCCTCAACCCATTCAGAAATACCAGTACTTACATAGAAACCTATACATAGTAGCCAGAAGAAATGCTCATTTTAAAGAAAAACGTCAGACGTACTTAGAGGCTTTTGCATCTGAACTCTTCAAATATTTTCTTATCAGTCTGTAATGGCAGTTAAGGAAAATTAATAACTTCTTTATTTTTTTTTTAAAGGTGCCATAGAATGGAAAACTGTATTTACCTTGGCATAGTTGAATAATAACAGTTCTGTACATGGAAATGATATACCCTGAGCCTCAAACACCATTTCCACCGTTTCCTCCTCCTTATGTAAATCTCATGCATGCAAAAGACCACTAAAAAATAGGCGAATCAGAACATAACACCGACTATGACGTTACACTCCAGCTCATTGTTAGGGTCTATTCAGTACCGCAACTATGGCTGCAGCAATGCAGACTACCGTGGCTAGCGAGGGAGATCCGCGACTTTGCTCATACGGGAACAAAATCTCATGCAAAGACACACACCAGGGGCCTCATTTATAAAGTGTGCGTACGCTCAAATTTGATCTTAGAGTGTGCGTACGCTTAAATCCACGCCAACGTTCATATTTATAAAAACGGTCTTTGACGTGGAAAAGTGCTTAGATGTTAGTAGAACATCTACGGAAACTGGGATTAAAGTTAAACACCGAAAAGAGTGTTTTAGTTCCCAGACAGTCAATAACGTATCTGGGGTTGTTACTGGACTCAGTGACATTCAGAGCGCGACTGTCAGAGGTGAGAGTAATAAAATTTACGTAATGCCTGGCCGAATTTCGGAAAGGGAATAGTGTTTCTTTTCGCATACGTCTCAGACTTTTAGGTCTGATGGCCTCAGCTCTAATAGTCATTCCCTTAGGCAGACTATTTATGAGAGAATTTCAACGTTGGGTAGCCTCACTGACACTGGACCCGTTACGGCACTCCCGGAGGAGAGTGAGAGTGACATCAGCGGCAGCTTTGGCACTGTGTCATTGGAGGCACCCGTGCTTTCTGGTGCAACACGTACCTATGGGCGTTGTCCAGGCCAGGAAGGTCATAACGACGGATGCGTCGTTGTCCGGCTGGGGGGACATTCACGAGGGCAGGGCAGTGAACGGGAGATGGGGTCCCCATCTGAGCCACTGTCACATAAACTACTTGGAAATGCTAGCCGTTTTTCTGACGTTGAAGCATTTTCTTCCTTTTCTCAAAGGGCATCATGTTCTCGTGAGAACGGACAACACTACAGTTGTGGCTTACATAAACCGACAGGGAGGTCTTCGATCACTTCCTTTGCACATGTTAGCACGCAAACTGATTTTATGGAGCAATGCCAATCTTTTATCCCTGAGAGCGACGCACGTACAGGGTGTTATGAACCAGGGTGCGGATCTGCTGTCCAGGGGCAATCCCCTCTACGGGGAGTGGAAATTGAACAGGGAGGTGGTCGAACAGATTTGGAGCATATACGGCAGAGCGACAGTGGATCTGTTCGCGTCCCACGACAATGCTCAGTGTCCTCTGTTTTTCTCCCTGAAAGATCAGAGCGCGCCTCTGGGAATAGATGCGCTGGCGCACGAATGGCCTCGCACTCTCCTTTACGCGTTCCCACCGATAGCGTTGATATCCCCAACACTCTACAGAGTGAGAGAGGAGGGACTGAATATGATACTGGTGGCTCTGCGGTGGCCAGGGAAATATTGGCTGGTGGAGATCATACATATGCTGTACGCAGAGCCATGGTCTCTGCCGCTACACAGAGATCTGCTGTCACAGGCAGGGGGGGAGATTTTTCATCCTCATCCAGAACGCCTGGCACTGTGGGCTTGGCCAGTGAGTGGCTAAATATGAATGCGGCTGGTCTGCCAGACAGTGTCATCAGAACTATACAGAATTCTAGGGCCCCGTCTACTCGGTCACTCTATGAATGTAAATGGGGCGTGTTTGAGCGTTGGTGCGCGGCTAGAACCGTAATCCCTTTTCAGTGTTCGGTGGCAGTTATTCTATATTTTTCTGCAAGATATGATTGATCAGGGTAAAGCGTTCTCAACCATAAAGGTGTTTCTGGCCGTGATATCTGCCTGTCATGTAGGTTTTGATAAAACTTTTGGACAACACCCTTTGGTATGTCGGTTTATGAAGGGGGCGCGTCGTGCTTTACCAGTCTCAAAACCGATTTCTCCTTCATGGGATCTGGTTCTGGTGCTTGATGCACTTTCTGTGACTCCATTTGAGCCACTGGACAAGGCTGACTTGAAATTATTATCGTTTAAAACGGCGCTGCTGTTAGCTTTGGCTTCAGTGAAGCGCGTTAAGTGAAATTCACGCACTTTCGGTGCATTCAGAGTGTATGCAATTTATATATGCCAGGGGATGCAGGGGTGCTTCTGAAACCTAATCCGGCTTTTATGCCCAAGGTGGTCAATTCTATTATTTCTCTTGAGTTAAGAGCCTTTAACCTGCCACCTTTTGCGTCAGCAGAACAACAAATGCTGAATACGTTATGTCCGGTGCGTGCTTTACGTATTTACAAGGAAAGAACTAAAGGGTTCAGAGAGAGTGATCAGCTGTTTGTGTCTTGGGCAAAGCCGCGTACGGGGAAGCCGATTACTAAACAGCGTTTATCCCACTGGATAGTGGAGGGAATTTCTCTTGCATATTCCAGTAAGGGTCTTACGCCTCTGTCTGGTTTACGTGCCCACTCAACAAGAGGAATGTCGACGTCATGGGCTCTCTTTAAAGGGGTCACGTTACAAAATATCTGTGAAGTGGCGAGTTGGTCCTCACCTCACACATTTGCAAGGTTCTATAAACTGGATGTTACAGGTCACACGTTTGCACATACCGTATTGAGCGTTGGATCCCGAGGATTCACTTAATCAGCCCTATAGTAGTTTCTTTGGTTGGCAGGAGACTTCTAGGCAGGCTATCTGGCAATACGGGAGTTAGGATATCCCATAGTGAGACACCGAAACGTATGCTTGAAAGAGAACAATAGGTTACTTGCGTAATCCCGGTTCTCTGATAGCATTAAGTGATGTGTCTCACCAGAACACCCTCCTTGCTGTGTGAAGCGAGAAAGAGGTGTGCTTGTTTTGAATGTCGTGATGACGTCGCGTTGCTCCTTTTATACCAAGGGGAGGTATGTCTCTTCTGGAACGTCATGTCTGCCAGCCAACTGGGGCTGGCGTAATGGAATTGGGCTTCTGAGGAATAAGCAGAAGGGGCGTATCCCATAGTGAGACACCTCACTTAATGCTATCAGAGAACCGGGGTTACGCAAGTAACCTATTGTTCCTCAGGTATTGTGATGAAACAATCAAGGACAATAACGAACATGGCAGATCATGGAAATAAATGTTATGTTCCAGGCTGTGCAGGGATGGGTTGGTGTCTGTATTCAGAAAGGCACAGAAAATAAATAAAGCCTAGACTTTGAGCATGCGAAATTCCCTCGGACGCTGCAACGGTCGTGATATGACGTCATGCTCTGCAGCGTCTTTTTAAAAAGTTAAATTCAACACATGACAAATAATACATCTAAAATGTAAAAACATACAATCTACCACACTTGCCTGCAGCACTGCAATTTTAATTTTATGTTCTTTTAATTCAGCTACGAGGTCATGCTGTGATGTATCGATCTGCCGTTGGTCACACGGTGTCACGTGATGCGAATTCGCAGGGCAGAAAACTTTTCGCACGGGCTTGCATTTCAGGTCTGGCGCATTCGCATGCGTTTGAATGGAAGTCAAGGGAACGAAAAGTGCAGTGTGACCGCCCCTTAACGCGTTCTAATAAAATAATGCAAGCCACTACAGGGACATGGTTAGCTGCTTTCTAGCGTTAGCCTGCTACATTACAGTACATAAGATTTCACTTACCACATAAACAGAGTAAGGAGAGATGACTGAGGATGATGGCGAATGATTTACAGATCCTGACCACTGACAAGCATCTGATCTTGTAAAATATGTGGTAAGTACTGCCGCTGTAGTTTACACAGAGCACGTGCAATTGCAAATCTCGAAAGTGAAAGTAAAAAGCGATCGTGCATTCAAAAGCAGTTTTATTGCCCCGTATATTAATAGCCTGCAATTTATATACAGTATAATTACCCAACGATATAACCGCGAGAGAAAGTATTTGAATATATATTCCTCCCTGTGTTTCCTTCCTGCTGTGTGAGCTACTGAAATGAGCCGCACTGTGAAACAGCCAATCAGAGCACAGCTCAACATTATTATTCATGACCCTTCCAAATAAGGTAATAACAGACCATTTCATTCTAGGGACAAATTCTAGGGTGGTAAATGGACATGTAAAACCGTTTCTGGAGAATTTTTGCCCTTACCTAAGCCACATACCTTCTATGTAGATATCAGAGAACAATTTAAAATATTGTATCAATGCATTCTATGGCACCTTTATAAAAAAAAAAAAAAAAAAAAAAATTTATATATATATATATATATATATATATATATATATATATATATATGTGTGTGTGTGTGTGTGTGTGTGTATACATATACACACACACACACAAACTGACTGCACTGTATTTTATGTATAATCATTTTTATTTCTAACTGTTCTAAATTAATTTTAAATCAATTTTTAAATCATTTTAAACGTTTTAAATTTCTGGTTTTATTGTTGTGATTATTTTTTTAAATGATTATTTTACTTCCTTTTATGTAAAGCACTTTGAATTACCATTGTGTATGAAATGTGCTATATAAATAAACTTGACACACACACACACATATATATATATATATATATATATATATATACACACACACATCATTATTATATGTTACCTTATTTAATAATTTAATTTAAACATTTTTGTAACAAAATGTAATAATAATATTATTTTACTTTATGGAATTGTTATAGTATTAGTATTATTATTATTAGGGCTGCATAATTTTGGTGAAAAAACTATTTAAAAAATGCTACTTAAAATATTATTTTAAAAAAATAACCAGGTTTGGTGTGCTTGTTTGTAGGGCTGCAAAATTTGGACAAATGTTGTGATTATTTATTAATATGGCTCTATAGTAATAATAATAATAATTATTATTAGTAGTAGTAGTAGTAGTAATATTGTAATAACTATATTATTATTAATAATGATTTGGGGGAAATCCAATTGTGATTTTTCTGAATAAAAAAAATTAAAATGCTATTTAAATGTGATTTGTTTGTAGGCTTGCAAAATATTGTGACTATATATCAATATGGCTATAAAATAATGATAATTATAATAACTGGTAATAGTAGTAAGTATTATATTTTGTTTCAAAGTTTTCAAAGAAATGATACTAAAAAAGGTAATATGAAAATGTGTTGATCGTACCTTTGCCTTCTCGGTGGGCTCGATAACAATTCCGTTAGTGGAGTTGTTGAGCTCCCGGGAAACAACGCACAGGAATTCAGCCTGGTCCTCGTTGCCATAGTTATAGGAGGAGCCAATACTTATGAGCTTGAGATAGACAAGTTGAGTCAAGTTTGTACCATAGCAAACAGATAAGCAACAAAAACATTGGCTTACGTAAGTCCCAAAGAAAGGTGTAGACATATTTTGCTTCTCAAAAACAACATGTGCAGTATCTACAATCTGTACAGTCTACATAGTTTAAAACATGAATGAGTAAGATCATGTGTAATGAAAGAAACAAGATTAAGATAAAAGAGTGGCTATCCAGTAGGGGTTGGAAAAAAAAAATCGATTCACCTAACTATCACGATTCTTTTTAAAACGATTTAAAAATCGATTGGTTTACCTCAGAATCGATTTATATTTAATTATTTTACTTTTCCTAAGAGGTGGTGGGGAGAAGTTAGCGCTTTTTAATTCCAACAGAGGGCGAAATGTATAGGTGTGTTCGACTTGAAGCAGCACCGCGCAGACGATCGTTGTATGACATCAAAGTACCGCGAGAGCGATTCGAAAGCAGGCGGAGCCGTCTGTTCTCTGTAGCTCTCGCGGTGTTTTGATGTCATACAGCGATCATTCTGCGTGCACACGCATTAGATGACGTCATATACGTTTCAAGCCGGCGCGAGAAAGCAAAACCATGACGGAGGCAGAGGATCAAACCTCTTCCAGAATTCTTTCTGCACCTTCACGTTTTGAATCCCAAGTGTGGAAACACTTTGGATTTTACACACTGCTGGAAAACATGACTAAAATGGTATGCAAAGTAACATAGCACATTATTTTTTTCCAGAAAGTATTTTTTCTACTCATTTTGTTGAACATTTGACTATTACATTCATGTGCAAGTTCAGGGTTTTGGTACTTGAAAGTTTCATGGTTCAAGGTACTTTAAATATACACTGTGTATGCTCTTGAAATAAAAGTTCAGAAAGATGTGATGCATTGTTTTTGTTAATATAACTCATCATGTACAGTCTCTTTTAAGGGCATAATCAAGCATTTTCCATTGTCTAGTCTTTAATAAGCAAACAAAAATCACAATAAATTGTAATATCAAATTGCAATAGTTATATAATCGCAATACCAGCCCTATTAAGTCTATCATTCAACTTTTTCCCATGGTCTAGAGTTAAAAACAAAAATCGCAACACATAGCAATATCGAATCAATACTTGTAGAATCGAAATTCTTTATAAAAAAAAATTTTTTTAAAAAATTCGCAATACATATCGTATTGTCACCCAAGTATCGTGATAGTATCGAATCGGGAGGTAGGTGTATCGTCCCATCCCTACTATCCAGAGATCTTCTGTATGTCAGACATAAAAAAATGCTACAATAAAAATACTCCAGACAAAGGATCTGCACCTATACTGGTCAACAGCACCACATATGTTGGGGAAGTGAAGAGAAAACAAAACCTACCTGTTCAAACTTCCATCCGTCTGACATGGTGGAAACCATCTGAGTGAGCTCCTCTTCTTGACATTGTAATACACGATACACATGCTTCACAGGGCCCTGTAAAAACAACAATATTCTGAATTAGGGGCTAAAACCAAATTAAAAGTCATCGTATGAAGCTGCACAAGTTTTGGAAACATCCTTTAATGCGATAGTTCACTCAAAAAAAATAAATGATTGTCTGTATTTACTCGCCTTAATGTCCTTTCAAACTTGTATGACTTCATTTCTTCTGTTTAGCCAATACAGAAATTGATGATAATGTATTTCTTTCTATATAATGCAAGCATACACTTCCATTGTATGCAAGAGCAGTGTGAACATTCTTCAAGACATCATTCGTAGGGCTGGGTTTTGACACAAATTTCATGATTTGATTCAATTATTCTTCACAAGCTTGCGATTTTATTAATGATAATGTTATATGGTGCATATATTTAGTGAAATGCTCCTCTCTAGAAGTAATTTTTCTAGCTGACTAACGAGTTTTTGGTCACAGAATATTTTTTTTTTTCTGAGGTAAATGTGACATTACGGGACAAACTGTGTTATTTACGAGCTGTTATACTGACGTCTTTCTTTCTGGATTTCGATAAGTTGTACTCTCTTTTAATACCTTCAGACATTCATTCATGTTTATTTTGCACTGTAACTGGTATTAAAGCGGAGGAGATGATCAGTTCACGTGCGTTTCACGCTGCCACTTCTCTTGAACTCAGGCGATCTGTCACTCCACATTAAACAGCGCCAAAATGGCATTTTTGTTTGAATATTGTAATAAAATGGACAGAGTTTGAAATGAGACTTTGTTTCATATCAAAAGTAGCAAAGCACAAAGCCTATTGCTATTTATTGGATGGGAGGTGCGCTTCAATGTTCCGTTCATTAACTGAAAACAGGCTCGATTCTTGAGATTTAAGAACCGATATTGTTTCGTAAAAATGAGAATCGATTAAAATTGAGAAATCAATGTTTTTTTTACCCAGCCCTAATTATTTGCACTCTACAGAAGAAATAAAGTCATACATAAGGACATAAGGGTGAGAAAATGACTGATTTTTTAACTCTTCTTTGAAGCAAATTCTCAAATCATGTCTATAAGTCTGTGCTTGTCTACACTGAAGGTTGGGCAGCTCTACATCTTAATGTTGATTGAAAGAAGGTTTGACGTTCCCAAATAGTTCTCGAACGAGGAACTCAGAGTGCTTGAAGGTAGACAATGAAATACTCCCTTTGAGCAATCCCAGTAATTTTAGCAAATTTCCTGATTGGCTGCATAGCTGTGTTCCCAAAAACAAGCCCACAAAATGTTCTGTTCCACCGGCTGTTGTTTTCCCCACATACCTGAGACGTTCTGTTTTCATTGTCTCGTATTCTCTCCTTCACCAGCCTCACAAGTGACGCAATGTTGTAAAACTCGGCTTCCTCTAGAACACCTGTAGTGGCCAGAGAATCAGTAAAAATCAAAAATCATGTGGTTACTGCTTTATAGTAAATAAATATCCACAGTCTTAAAAGCATAGTTCACACCTAAATGAAAATTCATCTTTTACTCACACTCATGTTGTTCCAAACCTGTATGACTTTTTTTTTTTTGCTGCAGTACACAAAAGAAGATATTCTGAAGAACTCTTCAACTGTTTTTGTCCATACTATAAAATCATTGGGGTCCAGCAACACTGGATTCCACTGACTTTCTCTGTATGAACAGAAAAACACTGACATTTTTCAAAATATATTATTTTGTGTATATCAGAACAAAAAAAAAAAGGTTTGGAACACGAGGTGAGTAAAAGATGTCAGAACTATCCTTTTAACACTACAACCATGGCAATAAAAGATGATGATTAGAAATTATACACTACTATAAGACCAAACTGATCAATTTAAAAAAAAAAAAAAACACGTTGTAACTGCCATCGTCACAATTTGGAGCAATGACGCACAAAAAAAACCAACAATTTTTGGACTATAAGCCTTTCAATATCTCACCAGTCCTGCAGGAAATGATCTCTTATGCGAGTACACTGAGGTCCCTTTCCACACAAAAAAATGATGTTTCTAAATGAAACTAGGTCATTACTGTTCCATTATGAAGTTTTTGAGGGCAGCATGCCCAGATCATCTCACCCTCCTCAGCAAGGTTCTTGTTGATGATCAACTTCCCATGCCTCAAGTAGTTCAAGATGGGTCCGAAATATGTGGGATCCCTGTCAATCAAATATGCTCCTGTCTCATCCTGTGAAAAAAGACAACCAACAGTGTGAACACTGCTTGTTTCAATTGCAATTCAATTTTCATTTAACTTCATTATTACTGTTGTGGTCACTGCAGTTGTATTGTTGAATCATTTGCGAAATCCCCTAGACAAACCACTGATTCCATTAATGTCATGTTAACGTCACTCAAGCAGCAGGTAAAGTAGTGCCTGATGATCAAGTGAGTGAGAATTACTAGAACACAGTTAGTGAGTCCATTTACTCTTCAGAAGATCATCGCCTACTGAGTGGTTGTATGCTGCCTTCACGTGCTATTGGAAATTTCCTATTTCCCACTTATGAAGTCGTGATTACGAGCTTCAAGTGCCTTGTTGTCAGAAAGAATAAAATGTAGCATCCCATTGGTTGACATTGACAATCATATAAACATTCGCCACGCTAGATAGTCAGTTTGCTGACAATTCTGGGATTTTGGTCAAATACTTATTTCACTGTTTATAATACATACAATATGCTTCAAATTACTGTTCATATATAGCCTATAAATACACTACTTTAGTGACAAGACAAAATGATGTAGTTGTTGTGAGAATAGCATTGACAGCAGCAATGGTTGTCCCCTCCACCATGTTTAAAGTTCAACTCGGAAACTCCGAGTTTGCCAGTAGTAAATATGACTTGAGAGGCATTCACGTCTAATTTCCGATTAGGAAACTTGTATTTACGATAATTCCGATTGCAAGTGAAGGCAGCATTAGTAAATTAGTGCAGCAACAACTGCTTTTTTTTTTTTTTTTTTTTCCAAATGAGATGCTCTAGTGCTTTCAAATTGTGGTTGCTATTTTTACATAAATTGACACTTTGGAGAGGAAATCCTCTGCAGAACTGTAAATAACACTTGTATACCCTGCTATAAAATACTGTTTAAGTTTGTAGCTGTGTTTTGGAACATAGAATCTAGTATAGATCAAACTGATGCAAGCTAATATACTATCTTGGAACAGCAACCAATTTATCAAAAGCATAGGTGGCCAAGCAGGTTCATTTTAACTTGTTTCTATCTGGTCTAAAATTGACATTAGCTAGTCATTGGCTGGTCCAACCTGGTAGAACCTCTTGGAACAGCAACTAATCAGCTACCAGTCAAGGTGGTAATCGGAATGAAAGGTAACTGGTTAACCAGATAAAGACCAGCTTGCAGCAGATAATGACAAAGTAGTTCATCTAGAAACCAGTTACACGAATCTTAAAGGATTAGTTCACCCAAAAATGAAAAATCTGTTGTCATTTAATCACCCACTTTCTTCTGTAAAACATGAAAGAAGATATTTAGAGAAATGAGAAATGTTTTTGTCCATGCAATGGAAGGCAATGGCAACCAAAATTGTTTGGTTAACAACACTCTTCAGAATATCTCCTTTTGTGTTCCACATAATAAAGAATGTCACACAGCTTTGGAATGAGGTTATGGTGAGTAATAATGACATAAATTTCATTACTGGATAAACTATTCCTTTAAACTGGATTGTATTTATTTTATACGGGATTAAACTGGACCTCATATGTGCATTACAAATACACACAATCCTGTATGCATTATAGTGTTAATGTTTTATACACAATAAAAATGACAAATGACTGATCTATATTAAGAAGTGAGACATGCTTTACTTGTGTAAACCGAGTCTTACCTTATCCGAATCGAGATCTGGATCTTCCTGACATAACCGATACAGAAACGATTTAGGATCCCTGCACAGGGTCTGTTTGGTTGTAACAAAGTAGGTTCCCCCGACATTCAGCCGAACCCACCGAGATCCTGGTTTCTCTGTGGCTTCTGGTGATGGGGAAGTGGGGTTGCTCTTCATAGGGAACCCAAACACTGCTCTGGAGCCGGAGACCCCTGGACTGGACAAGCCGCTCCGGGGCGGAATCACCAGAGTAGGCGACGGGAGTCTCACGTTCACTGAGCCTCTGATCTCACAATGCTCGGTCTGCTCGATGATGCCAGTCGCGTTGGGCTCAACGTGCAACTCTGCCATATTTTCGCAGCACAAACAGTCAGTTCCGTCTTGATCAGACACTAAATGCCTTTATTTAGCGCTCCGCACGGCGCTGTTACGCTAAACGAGCCGGGTTTACACGCGCTGATAACGACGACAAAAGCGTTGCGGTGTGTTAGTAACGCGCACGCGAGGCGACATAGCTTACAGTTCCCAAAAAACGCTACACTGATCCGTTTTGTTTATACAAACGACCCATGTAAGCTACAAATATTATGGGTGAGACTCAACATATCACTTCCCGGTCAAGTAAATCAATATATGACAAAATAAAAGTCTGGACACTAATATTTTGGGGATTTATTTTATTTTATTTTTTTATTTCAGGGATAATGTGGGGATTTAAAAAAAGAAGAAGAAGAAGAAAAAACAATTAAAATAATTGTCTGTAACTGAAATAAAGCTGAAATTAAAATATAAATATTATACTTAAAAAAAACCTAAAGTTACACTTGCATGAAAATGAAAAATGTTGCCTTTGTAACTAACTGAAATAAATAAAATTAAGTTACATAAAAAAACAACTACAAAAGCACATAAATTACTGACACAAAAAATAAATAAATTGGAAACAGAAAATACAAAAATAAAAGCTAATTCAAAATATTAATAGATATAATAATACTATATAAATAATACTAAAAACACTCAATAAAACAATACAATTCAACAAAGAAAACACAACTTTCAATTTAAAATGGTTTATTCAGCACAGAAAGCCAGGATAAGAGATTTTAGTTTAATTTGTGTACATATTGGCTGGTATTCGTTTTAAATAAAACAAATATTACAATAATGTTATATTTCATTACCTTTATAATACAAAAAAAAAAGAAAAAAAAAAAAGATTTTTGTACTCATTTTATGTTTTAAAATAATACAATAGTGATTCACAAACACAAGCTTTCTTTTTGTTTCATTCAGTTTTACACTGCACTGCAAGTACAGTCTAGCTTGAATGGAACCAGAGAAACTTATTGATCAACTTTAAGAAATGGATTCGGTACAAAGTCCCATTTCATTTAAAACAGTTTCAATGTCTCTCAGTAGGTTGTGCAGAGGCTCCAGCACTGGAGTGACGTGTTGATCCACCCATTCCTGAACCGTAGAGTCTGAGTACAGCAGACACATCTCTCCTCTCACCTCATGCACTTGGCTCTCCACAGCATCAAGAATCCTGTTGGAGGAGATGAAAGGAAAAGTCACGAGGACCTTGTTAAAAATTCACATGAATAAGACACATGGTGTATCACAGTTTCCACAAAAATATTAAGCAGCACAACTGGTTTCAGCATCGATAAGAATCAGAAATATTTCTCGGGCACGAAATCAGCATATTAGCATGATTAGCATGACATTGAGGACTGGAGAATAATGATGCTGAAAATTCAGATTTGCATCACAGAAATAAACTACATCTTGAAATATAGTAAAATGGAAACAGTTATTTAAAATGATAAGTTATATCAAAGTAATAATATTTCACAATATTATTGTTTTTACAGTATATTTGACTAAATAAATAAGACTTGGAGAGCACAGGAGACTTCTTTCAAAAACATTAAACAATCTTACCAATCACAAACCTTTGAAAAGTAGTGTAAATATAAGTATACATAATGAGAGACTTACATTTTTGCTTGTGTTTTAATCTGTTGTGCAATAAGTGGGTTAGTTGTCTTCTTTTGCCTGTGGTAGGGTGTGAACTAACCCCTCACAAACCTGTTATGCAAGAATGAATACAAAAGTTTGGTGAAAAGTTTGACTTAACTTCACAACCATCTTAAAACCTAAGTAGCTCTAAACTCACATATTGCTCTGAAAATGTCTCAGTTCTGCAGACTCCAGCAAAGACGTCAGCTTCACTATGAGTTCAGCTAGTTTTGCCCCAGCAAAAGAGGAAGATGTCCTGGAAGACAATCTGGGACACACAGGCCAAAGAATATTCTGTAAATGAGTCTATTTTAAAGTAACCCTTGAGGTTTCTTAGTGTTACACGTTTTTTTTTATCTTTCAGGGCACGAATATGAATATACAGTACCTCTCTGTGTCTTCTACATCCAGAGTACCAAGTGTCTTAACCACCTTCTTTTGAGCCTCTTCAGTAAAGCCACCTGAATCACAGTGAACAGCCATCAATTTACCACCAAAAAAATGAAAGTGACTGACCATGCAGAAGAGTTTGCAAACAGGATGCCAGAGAGGGCAAACCTACAGGCATCAGCTCACACAAAACAGACAAGTGGTCATATATTAAGAGGAAACAAAGAAACATACATTTTGTTGTCTTGCCAGTAAGACGATTGCGATTCTAGTGATAGTCAAGATGTCATCTAACCTTTGCCATCCAGTTAGTGCAATTCCCTGTAGCTCAATGCCAACTGACAGGCTGGATGCCACTTTGAGCCATTGCAGATGGTTGTCCACATGTCTCTGAGTGCTGGTCACACAGGTGTGCACAGTGGTCGAACCTTTAAAAGAGCTGGCAGCCCACTGCTGTGACATACCCGCAGACTTATATCGTTCCATTAGCATGACTGGAAAAGTAAATGTAAAATGATCAAGCATTTTCATGACCAAATAACTCAAAACATTTAACAGTAAAGTGCGTTTTGACCCAAATTACCAGTGTTATCCACATCCAGAGTAGGGCTGTAATCCCACAACATTGGTTGTACTAATCCAACAAGACCACTCTCTAAAATAAGATCATAAATTGGATAAAAAAACTGTTGTTAGTATAATGCAAAAAAAGGGTATATACAGTATAACAGTGATAGCAATGAATTGTATTTTTGCCAATTGAAGATAGAGGTGTCGACCTTTAATGTATCAAGGGGAAGGAGGTGAAAGTATCATGAGCATGTAAAAAGCAACTGAAGGGAAGTGTCTGTTGTCTGACGAGAAAAAAACATTGAAACATGTCGCATGAGTCAAAGAACAAACTATTTAAAACCTCAATACATCCTCAGTGAACAACGTCAAGTTTGTTTTAAGTTACAAACTCACCTGCAAAAACCCTCTTTGTACTGTATTTAAAAAAGCTTAATTTAATGTATAATTCAAAAGAAGATAATTCATTATACATGAAAAATGGTTGAACAAAATGGGTTTTTTGTTCAGGTCAGTGGGGTTCACTGTTTTGCAATGACATGAGGGTGAGTAAATGATCACAGAATTATTATTTTTGAATGAACTATCCCTTTAAGCATGCATTTATACATATGAAAATATTTAATTAATACATCCTTATCTCTTATATGCAACAAAATCATGAAAATTTTCCAAAATGGGTGATAAATATGTTAAATGCTCACCTTTAATTGTCTCAGGGGTCATGGACCTGAGCATATCGCCCCACATGATCAAATTAAGGTTGGGCGCACTCTCTTGAATGCCCTTTGCCACCTTAATGACATGACTGAGGAACAGCTGGTGAACGCTCCGACCTGGAACATCTAACCAGTGTTTGGACTCATCTCCATGACCAAGCATGTACACCTATAAAAATGGAAAGATATTATCAACAGACCAATAAAAAACTAGCACCCTAAAATTAAATGTCAAACATCTATATTGTAGCTACAAATGTGGCATTTAGGAGGGATGGGCTGTACCTCATCGACTCCGATGTGCAGGCTAGTACTTTTAGGGTGGTGCTTCATGACTTGCTGTAGCAGCTCTTGCACCAACCTAACTCCTGCATCACGGTGTGGGTTCAGGGTGCCTAGACAGTAGTCCACCTCCCACAGATCTCTAAACACCTTGTGCTTCAGGACAAACTGATTGAGAACATTTTAATATAATAAAGAGGCATTTGAAATGGATATATAATTATTTCTCTGTGTAAATAACAAAAATAAGTTTCAGTTTCATAGTTACTTCCAAATGTCCAAACATCTGCACCAGGGGAATGATCTCCAGCCCTCTACTATTGGCAGCATCCTGGATAAACCTCCTCAAGGCTGTTTGGATATAGGTATTTCTATTAGTCCAAAATATATATTTATATATATATATATATATATATATATATATATTTTTTTTTTTTTTTTTTTTTTGAAAATATATACTCACCTGTATGGAGGCTGAGTCATAGATTGAAGAACTTTCAGCTCTCCTTCATAGGGAAACATATCCTCATGTTCAATGAGCAAGCCATTGGCACCAAGATCAGCAAATAACTGGATCAGCTGTAGAAACATAATCGAGGTTAATTCCTTAAAACTGTATTTAAACAGTCATATAAAAGAAGTTGTATCTCAATTAAGTAGCCAATTCTAGGAGGTGCCCCTTTCAGGTCCAAATGCACAAACTTTTTGCAACTGCGCAATGACTGATCCATATCAGTTACTGTTCAGTAAAAAAATCTAACAGCGTCATAAAGATATTTTAACTTTTACATCATATTTAAATCACGGAATTAACAACTGAGACGGTATAATGTGTTATACTTTTATCTTTTGTATTTTGTCATTTAATAAGTGCTGATAATGTAACTGGAACACGTTCTCCTTTTATGTATTTCTTGTTCAGCTTTGTTCCTTTTCAAATATGTACTTTCAAGCCAACGCAGCTCAGGATGAGAAAGAACCTCTGTTTACAATTCTTTACTGTACACTGACACGCACACGCCCACCAACATGGTAAAATTCCTCTGAGAAGCACGATGGGCATTGTAGTTTTTTTTGTAAATTTTTTAAACCAACAGTAATGCAGAAGTAGGACTACAAGCGTCTGTATGTCCGCTCAGGACCGGAAGTTGTGAACCGTGGTTCTCGGCAGGGATGTTATTTTAGAATAAAAGCGTACATTAATTAAAAAGACTGTTTTTTTTTTATCTTGACCTCTTTAATCACTCTAATCAAAATTAAATTTAAAGGTAGTGTTTAACAGAATTCATATCTTAATATGAAAAAAGCTTATAACAAAAAGTTGAAATGAATAATGACTAGAATTTTATTATGCTATATTTTTATTTGAATATTAAAACAAGTTAAATGTTAAAGTAACTTAGACATGTACTTTTATAATATGATTATTTACATTGTAATTTATTTAAGATACTGAAATCTCTAGCAACAGAATTTGAACAGAGTAAACGTAGCAAATGTCACTCTCTAGTGGTCAATACCTCAATGTGCAGTATTGGTAAGATTGATATTATTAATCCAATGAAATAAAATAAAATTTTATTGGTAACAGGTTAGTGGTTCTAATCCTGGATGGGGTGATTCGTGAACTGAACAACTTTGAGGCTACTAACATTTCACAGACATAAAGTCTTACTAAATTTCGCAATGTGTGTCATCATAATTGCTTGTTGACTGTCAGGAATAGAGTATAAATAGCCAAAATAATAATAATAATAATAATAATTATTATTATTATTATTATTATTATTGTTGTTGTTGTTGTTGTTGTTGTTATTGACGGTCAGGAATAGAGTATAAATAATAATAATAATAATAATTATTATTATTGTTATTCTAATTATTAACTATTGTTATTGTTATTATTATTATTATTATTATTATTATTATTATTATTATTGCTGTTGTTGTTATCTTTTTCTAACTGCATTTTCTAACTGCATCTTTGGATGACCAATGAAGAAAAAGAATATCTTTAGGTCTTCCTTGTTTAAAATTGCCTGTGATCTGGACACATTTTATTTATTCATTTGGCACATTGATTGTTTTGCATACTATATATATATATATATATATATGTGTGTGTGTGTGTGTGTGTGTGTGTGTGTGTGTGTGTGTGTACACACACACACACACACACACACACACATACATACATACATACACGCGCACGCACGCACACAGAGAGATAAAAAATAGAGAAAAAATAATAGAAAAGAAATAAACATAAGTACAAATAAAAATGTTTAATATGAATAATATGAATAATAATAAATCAAAATATCACATGGATAGTGATGTAAATATAATACTAATAAAAAACAGTAAATGGAACATAGAATGCAAAAGAATAAATACAATTCAGCACTAATTGTTCAAAAAGTGTGTATAAAAAGTGAGTGACAGAGTGCTGTGCAGAACTAGAACTACGCAAACGCCTCTGCGTCCTTTCCTCTGAGCAGGAGGATCAAGAGCGTTGCAGCACCGCGAGGGGGCCTGATGCAGTAACGCAGGAGCATCAGCAGTCCAAAAGAGCTTCACAGGACAGGCGGGAGTGCGCAGTGTCGCGAACGCGCACTCACTCACCCACAGAGACAGACTGCGATTGGAAGCGCGAGGCGGTCAGATCGTGTGTTTTGTGTTGCTGCCGCGCAGTATCTTTTCACGCAAGTGCCGAGGACAGCAAGGGAAAAGTTTATCTCAAAGACTCTCCAACTAACGGGCATGGCCGCTCCCAGATGCCCCTGAACGCCAGGTCAGTATGAGCAGATTCTGCGTTCATTCCTATGCTTCAAAGGCGCATTGTTGCAGATATAAAGAGTTGCATTGTTGGGACCGTTGGAACTGATTGTTGCACAGCGGTTTGCTACCTTGTGGCCAACCACGAAAGCCGCTTTGGGGATCCGTGGTCGGGGAACCTGCTATCGTGCTGCGGCAAAATGCTCCCATCGGGTTTTTAAAATACAGCCATGTGTTTCAACACGCAGTTCCCTCCCATTGAGACCCAGGCTAATAATTTTTATCAAGTTATGATGTGAATTAGATGGCTTTGTCTTAGGTTTGTGTTTATAATTTGTGTTTTGTTTTGATTGAACGTTGACTTGGCTTGTGAGTAATAAGCTGTCATAAGTCAAAACGGCGCAAACGGTTCATCAAAGTTATTATGGGTAGAGAATTAGTATGTGCATTTGGCATATTGTTTATTTTTCCCTTTGGAAACAATTTGTACGCATTATTGTGATGGCACATCATTAGTTTCAGTGAGCAGTAATTAAGCACAGGGCAGAACTGTTGATTTGTACTTCTGTATTTTGTTTGAAAGTTTATGGGCCGAACCGACCCTTCCCCCTTTCTTCACCCGGCCTCATGTCCCCTTCGTCCGGGGAGGGACTGCACTGGCGACCGTGATGAGTGACCAGTGCAGCCGCTACCCAAACAAAGGCGGGTTACCAGGGGAAACGAGGCTCTCTACTTCTGGACTTGGTCGCTGGGGGAATAGTGTCGGCTCATCTGCATCAGTCTTGGATGAACCGCTGAAACAAAGACAAATACTGTTTGACGTGTGAGAACCTGACAGCTGAAAATCACTTCTCAAGTAATGTCAATAATGCGTATCACGCCTGCAAGGTCACTTTGTGTTCACGGCTGCTAAGTGGCTCAGTAGATTAGACAAACAAACCCGTTTTATGTTGCCAGGTTTTGTCCACCCTTGGTGTTGGTTTGTCGAAAGGAGAAAACGGTTTAATCAGAAAGGGAGCCGGTCAGGAGGATGAATGACAGAACTATTTCTGAGCCATTACAAGGCTCATACAAGACACTTTTTAAATAAAAGCGGTTCAGAACCTGTGTTTTGTTGTTGTTGGGTGAGACCTGTCAGTTTTGTATGATAAACTATAGTGCCAAATTAATTTCAAACAGGCATTAACATGTCAAAGAAGGTGTCACATAGGCTACAGGTGATCAACATAGAATTAATACAATGATTTTCAAACAAAGATGTAGTTCTTTTAGTTCAAATGTGGGTGAAAGTCATGTCATGGAATGAGAGACCATGTCTTATGTCTGATCTATTAATGATGTACACTGTGGCATTTAGTAGTGTCAGGTTCTTGTATCAGGTAACTTGACTAAATGAATTGTTTCTGCTGAGATCGAATACGTTTTTATTCTGATGGTACATCTAAGCCATTCACTTTCATTTAAATAGCATGAAATGGTTTGCAAAACTTCTCAAGAATTTCTTTGCTGTTGTTGCTGCTTACAAATCACCTGAAAACTAGGCAAACTGATCCAGAACACTTGTTATTTTGCACATTTTGCACAAGAAGACTGTGTTTGTGAGTGTAATCCTGGGCAATCTCAAGATCCCTCAAGCGCAGATTCAAAATGTTTTCTGTCTAGACCAGATGTCCATATATAAACACCGCTGAAAATCTCAGGGTTATTTTCCCAGGTTCCAAATTTAGACAGACAGGTAGTTGTGTTTTGGGGGGGGGGGGGGGTAAAAGCTATCATGAACCTCGCGTCATGATGTTTGCCTTTCTCTAGTAAATTTACAACTTGCTGATTGGAAAGTAGGTCATGTTGGCCTTTAGTGCTGCTAGATATTATGTAATATTGAAGACCCCTGTGTAACAGTGCTTAATTTGATCATGTCCAGAGTGTAAATGTCACACTCCAAGCTTTGTTTAGGAAAAATGAGATTTGAATTAACAGAGACCTATATTTTATCAAGTTCAAAATATATGTGTAATATCCGATTCCTTTTTCTTCCAGCTTTAGTACTGAAACCTAAAATAGTTCAATTCAAAGAGAACTGGCGTCAATTGTTTTTGCTGCTTTATAGTACTGGCATTTGAAGTAGCTACAGTTCTACATTTAATGCGTCTTTTAACTGTTTCAGCATGATTATTTGCATTTGTAATGGGTGATAATGCGTTGGTCTTGATAGTAAATCTCTTTGATGCGCTGGGTTTCACTGTGAGTTGTTTGAAGCCCTGACAGTGAAACTCCATAGATAAGTTCTCCCAGTATATACTGATACACTATGAGATAAGGTCAAACTGAATAGAAATGACAAGTTCCTCCTGCAAAATGATATGGGATTTATATCGGAGTGACAGTCTCACATATCTTGCAGAAAAGTTGGTAGTAATTTATTTTGCACGTTGGCCACATTGACACTGCTCTCACACCCAGAGGAGACCTTCCATCTGCTCCTTGTTTATAGAAGCTCCACTTTGGTTCGCAGTCAAGTCCCCAAATGGGAGCCACGTGGTAGATTTGAAATCCTTGTGTGCTACTTTTTCGATTGAATTAGTCTGTTTGCTTGCTTTAATGAAGATCTGCTTTACTCTTTAGAAAGTGTTGATAAGAGTTGCCTCAAGCTGTTTTAATGTCAGTGGAAAACAAAGTTTTCTCCTGTGATCCTCCTCTGTATGGTGTTTAAATAATATTGTTTCTTTTTCAAATGTCATAGTTTCCCTTACTCATCAGAAATCATTGAAGGCCTTTATTCCTCCGACTTCCTTTATGTGATAACAGTGCAACCCAAGCTTTCAAATGTGAATGACTCCTGTGGATCCTGTGTGTAAATGTGGATGTTATTGGCAGAGGGAGAAGGTAGACTATGTTTAGTTTAGAGTATGCTTTGTGGTGTCTGGAGAGGATAGGGTATTTTAGTAGGCAGACAGACAGGCTTATTGTAAACTTTGGTATTAGGGTGGAGGTTACTATTTCCACAAAAATAGCAAGCAGCACTTTTTGAAATGTTTCTTGAATGCCAAATCAGCATATTAGAATGATTTCTGATGGTTCATGTGACACTGAAGACTGGAGTAATGATACTGAAAATTCAACTTTCTCATCACAGGAGTAAATTTACATTTGAAAATATATTAAAACAGAACATGGTTATTATAAATTGTAATAAGATTTCTCAATATTACTATTTTTACTGTATTTTTAATCAACTAAATGCAGCCTTGGTGAGCATAAGAGACTTCTTTCAAAAACATTAAAAAACCTCACCAACCCCAAACATTTGAACTGTATCAATAGGGACTTATTTGTTAAGAAAACAACCAGTTGTTTGTGGTTTATTATTAATAGCTGTTTTACATAACCCCCCTCTCCCTCATACAAAATAAGTTTACTTTATCCCTTACGGTATCATTTCACACTAATTAGCCATTCACGCAGGAGATTTTTGCATTTAAAACATGTGATGCAGGGTATAGAATAAAAAAACTGCAAAGTCTAGAGACGCATTTTGTAAAAGTTCTTTTAGCTTGAGCGCTGTGTTTTTAGAGCGACTTGTCAAGGCGCTGTAAAATGCGCAAGGTGCGAGTGCATCAAACAAACGTGTGTCTAGTGCATGTTTTCATAGAAAAGTCAATGGAAAAACAGTGCAGTGCAGTGGAATGCAAAAACTGTGTAAATGGCTCCTAAAAGTAAACTGTAATTGGCAGTGTGTTTACCAGCTCCACTTTGCCAGTCATGCTCTTCAGCAATCTTTTGTTCTTTTTGTGTGGTATTTGGTGTTTATTTTAATCAGATTCTCTTCTAGGTCATGTAGTTTGTACCTCTGTATATTGGAGTGCCTGTGGTAGGGCTTGATGAAGTATGTATGAAATGAAAAGATGGGAGAGTTTGAAGTTGCTGCCAAGGCTGGCACGAGTCTTTAGTGCAGAATGTGAAGACAGAGGGAGAGTAGATTTCCTTCAGCTTCATACTGGTTGCTGGGTCAACTCTCTTGTCTAGTGGAAGAGATGTGTGGTTGCTGACAAGTTTGAATGGAGGGAAATGTCTTTGTTTCAAGCAACATGCTGCAGTTTCATACCCTAACGGTGTTTTAGTACATCACTGTATTGAATGGTTTATTCTAATCATGACAAAGTCCTTTTGACTGGCTCAGTGTTGATGTACATAAGTAGTAAAGCATTTGCAACAGATAGAAAGAGAGAGAGGGAGAAAAGCTGACCTCTTCGAAGATGAGATCCAAGTTCATAAATTTGGTTAAGAATCAAAAGTTTTATGAAGCTCAAGCTGTGTCCAGCTGTGTCCTGCTGCATATGATCAGGAGGATAGTAACTAATATTTTATAAAAGATGAGCAAAACAATATCAAATAAACTGTGTTGCTAGTGAATTGTTTAAATGTGGCTCTGTGCTTGACTCAACAGTGCAAGGGTTTTCTCAGTGGAGGGATCAGTGTAGTGTGTGTCTGGTTACAGTATTCAGTTTCATTCAGTCTTAGTAACCTCTATCAGTCTCTCTCCTCCATGGCTATTTTGAGAGGTGCCTTATGTCACATCAAATCCACATCTAAAATTTGACAGCACCGCATGGTTTCCCACTCACTGAGCAGGTTGTATAATATTTGTTGCTATTTCGAAATGTTCAGTAAACCCTTCAGCTTCAATGACCAACCGTTTAAGGACAGACCTTGTGGATTAACTAGCTATAAGTAGAGAGGGTGTCATGGCTTAGTTAAGAGTGTGTGTGAAGCTTTTTTGGGGTGTCTTTAAAATCTTAGTCTCCCGTAACTGAACTTTATTATTGGCAAATGTCATGTTCGGCGAGTATTTAAAATTTTGTACTATTTTGTCTAAATAAATTAAAAAGTAAAACACTAAAATTAAAATCAGTATTTTGAAATATTGGTCAGATTTTTTTATGTTTTTGCAAGAAATCTCTTATGCTCACCTAGACTGCATTTATTTGATCTAAAATGCTAAATAACAGTAATATTGTGAAATATTATTACAAATTAAAATAACCATTTTCTATTTTAATATATTGTAAAAAAAAATAAATAAATTTTCCTGTGATGGCAAAGCTGGTTTTTCAGCAGGCATTACTCCAGTCCAATCTTTTTCACATTATCCTTCAGGAATTATTCTAATATGCTGATTTGGTGCTCAAGAAATATTTCTTATTTTTATCAATGTTAAAAACAGTTGTGCTGCTTAATATTCTTGGAAACTATGCTTTTTTCAGGATTCTTTGAGTAGAGCAGAAGAAGAGCATTCATTTGATCAAGTAAAATACGTCATTGTCACATTTGATAAATTTTATCCATTTAAAAAAAATGACACACACATGCACCCCAAACTTTTGAACAATAGTGTATTTAGTAGATTAAAATATCAAATGATATGTTGTACACACCATCTATCAGAAGTAGCGTGAAAATCCAGCCAATCAGGTCACAGCTAGCCAGATCTTAAAGTGCTTGCCATTTTTGTGCATAGTATGCATCAGATGGTCAAAGTGGGCCTTTTTTTGTATACAGAAGGGCTGAAAGAACAAAGGGGAAATAAAAGGAAGAGTGAATCCAGCCGCTCTTTATATCCAGCTTAAGGCTGTCACAATCCATCATCTTTAAGCACCATATGTGAACATGACAGTGTATATTTAACCTAAGAATGCTTGAGGGGGATTGTGTACATGTGAGAGAGGGATCTGGGGCCAAACAGATGCATGTTGACAGTAGAAAGGGATCTGCAGGCCATACTCTGAAAAATATCACTCAGTTCATTCAGTGATCTGTGCGTGTGAGTGAGGGTGGTTGTGTTCCTTGAGACCTGTCATTGTAATTTGATCATTGGATTACTGATATGTTGGTTGCCATGGTGTCCTCACGCATGATTGGGTTACCATGAGGCTGCCCTCGATGTTGAAAAGTACAGTAGCATTTTTTTTTTTTTAAATGTGTATGTGTGATTTTTTTTTTTTTTTCAGTTTCCATCAGATCCAATCTGTCATGGTTGGTATTGATTAAAGTAGTAGTTCACTTCCAGAAAGAAAATGTCCTGATAATTTTTTCACCCCCTTCTCATCCAAGATGTTCATGTATTTCTTTCTTCAGTCGAAAAGAAATTAAGTTTTTTGTGGAAAAAAATCCAGGATTTTTCTCCATATAGTGGACTTCAATGGTAGCCAGCAGGTTGAAGGTCCAAATTGCAATTTCAATGCAGCTTCAAAGGGCTCTATATGATCTCAGCTGAGGAATAAGGATCTTATCTAACAAAATGTCATTTTCAAAAAAAAAAAAACAACAACAACTTTTTAACCATAAATGCTTGTCTTGCACTAGCTCTGCAATGCACATGCGCGAAGTATTATGTAATCACGTTGGAAAGGTTGCGCGTGGTTAGTTCTTCGTCTGTGTGTTTTGGTTCAAAAAGGTAGGGTAGGGCAAAAAACTTATTTCAAAAAATCTCATTTCTCCTCCAACTTCCAAATCGTCAGACATTGTTGTTTTATGTTTTTTTTGTAAAAGGCGTTTGTCTTTGCATGTTCGCTTTGAAAACACTGGGTCGGTACTTCCACCTACGTCACGTGTGCGTGATTACATAATGCGTGAGGTTGAGGTAGTGCAAGATGAGCTTTTGTGGTTAAAAAGTATAGAAACTGTAATTTTTCTTTGAAAAATGATTGATCGTTAATTTCGCTAGATAAGACCTTTATTCCTCGGCTGGGATCGTGTAGAGCCATTTGAACTGCAATTTGGACCTTCAACCCACTGTCTCACTTTGAAGTCCACCAAATGGAGAAAAATCCTAGGATGTTTTCCTCAAAAACTTAATTTCTTAATTTCTTTTTAGATTGAAGAAAGAAAGACATGAACTACTCCTTTAGTGAACTACTCCTTTAATAGTATCATCTCTTTTCAAAGTATGTGCTAACAGTCTCATTCTCTCTTTTTGCAGTCGTGCAGACACAGCAAGAGATGTGGTTCCACTTACAATCTGTCTTCTGAATAACACCTGGACAGATTGAGCCATGACGGAACAGGATGGCCGCTGTGATTTGTCCATCGCTCCGGGGCAGGTGTATATTGAGGTGGAGTACGATTATGAGTACAAGGCAAAAGATAGACTCATCTCCATACGGCAGGGCGAATGCTACATGTTGGTTCGCAAAACCAACGAGGACTGGTGGCAAGTTCGTCGGGAGGAGGGCACCAAGGCTTTTTACGTCCCCGCTCAGTACGTCCGAGAGGTCCGGCGCGCCCTTATGCCGCCGCCCAAACCTCGCGCAAAGCCCCCCAACGTTCTTGAAATCGCCCAGTGCCGATTGTCGAACGAAAATCTCAACCAACGCGCTCCTTCGGAACGGTCCAGCTTCAGCCGGCCACCTCCCTCAACGACACCTTCCCCATTGCCAGGTCAACAGACCCCGCCTTTGTTGTTGCGGGACACCAATCAGAACTCGGGGATGAAGAGTGTTGTTGCTGAGCTCACTCTGCTTAATAACAACAACCATCATAACTATCATCATGGCAACCCCACACTTCCACAAGGACGAGCGGAATCCCCTCCACGAGAGCAAGGTTTCCTGGGGAAGCTCCCAGGCGGTTTGTCGGTGGACACGGATGGAAGCGTGTCACCAGGAGATGGGTTGGAGAAAATGAGAAATGACTCCGAATCTGGAGATGAGCTCAGCAGCAGCTCTACCGAACACATGCAGGTAAGAATGAGTGACATTCTCCCTCCTCCTCGTTCCTCTCCCACGCTCTCAAGCATATTTGTTCTCTCTCACTCTCCCTCCTTCCCGAACTTACTCATGTTCTCCCTTTATCTCTTTCAGTGTCATCTTAAGCTTTCATTCTCTGCATTTCCAGCACTTATCTTTGCCAGAAATGCTGTCATCTCCTTTTCATTCTTTGACTGTCATTATCTATTTCTGTTCCGACAATTACTATGAGACTAATCTAACATTTCTTCCTCACACCTTTCCCTTTATCCCTCCCTCGTTTTTGCCTCTGACATTTACAGTGGCATGTCTTCTTTTCTGTCAGGTTAAATTGGATTCAGCAGTGTTTTCCTCTCCTCTTGCATCCCTTTCTTTCCGCTGCATGACACTTGTTCAGCAGGAGATGTAGTCTGTCCTCTGCTATGGAGGTGAAAATTGTGGCCACCTCACAAGGGTTGATTTAGACAATAATAGAGACTTTAATTTAAATTAAAAAAAAGAATTTAAAAAAGCTGCTTGCATTAGTGTACAATTTCTTTCTTTGCATTTGTGCATTTTTTAAAATTTTATTTAATATTATTAATATTTATTTTTATTTGTCTTATTATGCATGTATTGAAAAGGTATTATTTATCTATTTTATTTCTAGTAATTATATTGTTATATTATTGTTTTTACAAAATTATATATATATATATATATATATACATATATAAAATTGTTAATTAGTAGTTGCATTTATTTAAATTTCTTTTGTAGTATAAAAAAAACTTTATATTTGTATTTATTATTTAATATTTATATTAGCAATTGGTAAATATTATGTTATATAAGTTTAATTCTATAAATATTTAAATATAAATTGTAATATTAATTACATTTTAGTAGCCCTCTCTGATTTGATGTTCTAGTAAATTAAAAATTAAAGCTACATTTTTTTTTTTTTTTTTTTTTTTTTTTTGTGCAATATGCATATTAAAGAGTTATTTTGAGCTAAGATAAACATGAAATACATGTATTATACATGTTCTATCCACTATTAGATGTCAGTTTTGGCCGACCACTGTAGTACGTACTAAGTAGTTTTTGAGTGATTGAGTTTGCGTTTTGTGTGTCCCAGGGTGCATCGTGTGAAATTGGGTGTTTAGTCTTTGTTACTATCCTCCTCCCCCATTTCTGTCTCTATCTGTCTCTCTAAAAGAGGGTGCTGCTGGGGAACAAAGGGGATTGTGGGAGAATAGAAAGTAGGTCGTATCTGGCTAGATCATGTTATTGCCCCCGTTTTGTATTTGTATATGAGTGAAAGAGATGGAAAGATGCACATTGAGAAGTTTGGGTCCAGTGGGTTGTATATGCCTCAGATCATCATTGTGAACAATAAGCACAATAAGCATGTTCATCTGTGTGAGTTATAAACCTGTAGTTTGTCATGTATATTGAGCTGATCTTCTGGGTCGGCACGTTGAGTGATTACTGGTCTTGGTCAACAACAAGATTTCTAGACACTAACTTGCTTTTTAAATGAGAATAATCATGATGCTCCTCAAAGTCAGGTTCCAGACAGTGGATTAACCATGCACACGCATATATACGCTTAAAAGGACATATAGTACACTAGGCTTTTGAGGGATTTGTCCATGTCAGGTTTTGTCCATCAGGGTCAGCTGATAATACTAAACCATGTGATTACTTAATCAGCCGTTCAACAACTATCCCTCATAGACAAAGAACATTTGCCCTCCAGATCTCATTCATGGCATTTGCTATATGTGATGTTTGGTTTAAAGCAGGAGTTCACCCAAAAAGGCCAATTTTGTCATTGATTACAGAGCCTCGTGTGGTTCTAAACCCTAAAAACCAACCTTAAACGCCTTGTGAAGCCATAAAATAGATTATATTTATTGTAAGTCATTATTTGCTGAAAATTGCCCCCTTCACCTATTGTCCCCTCTGTCAATTTTTTTTTTTTAGTTAATAATCAAGAAAATAATGATTTTGTTATGTTTCCAACACACAAAATAGCATAAAAAATAAGTTTATTGTAATATTTTATGGATTTTTATTCGCTGTGTGGCTTAATTGTATGGGGGAAAAAAGGCTTTTTATGTGCTTGTCAGTTTTTTTTTTTTTTTTTCTCACTTTATTTATACATTTTTCAAAATTTATTACAAAATTTTTTAATATTTCGAAAATACATTTTAAATGTCATTTTAAAATTTGACTATATATAAAGAAAGGTGATCAGAATAGTGCTTTTCTTTTTTTATTAAGTTTTTTTTGTAATATATCTGTTTAGCTTTAATTTTTTTTTTTTTTTCATTTAGTTCTCAATGCAAGATTTAGTTGTTGTTTTATTTTGTTCATCTGTATTCGTTTTATTCTTTATTCCAATATTCTTTGCTTTTTAATAGTTTTAATTAACAATAACAACACTGGAATAAAAGTACAAGCTTGGATGGCTGAGTAAATGATGAATTTTCAATTTTGGGGAATTATTCACAGAATTACTTTTAGCCCAAAGTCATATTCTCTGCCTGCATCCTTCCTGACGTCTATCCCCCCTCGCCACTTATGAACGGGCAGCTCCTGCATTCTTAAAGGACTGAGGATTGAGGTCCAAATCTGTTTCCCTCAATACTCCACCAGAGTGGCCCACAGAGGACAGATTTAGGACCCCAATTTCTTGCCTTTTTCTATGCCCCAATTTTATCTTCACCCCCTAAAGCAGATTTGCACACACACAAACCGCTCTTGCTCTCTTCTCCTCCCCCACACTTTCACTTTTTTGGACTTTTGTCTGTTAGAAGTATTTCCTTATTCTCCTTTTTTATCCTCTTTATAAAATGTTCAAATAGCTTGAAATAATAAGTCATCAGAAGACACAAATGAACGCTTGACCAGGGGATTACTAGCATGTCATCCCTCTAATAAAAGATTATGAATGGCTTTTATAACAGAGCAGGGGCTTTTCTAACAGGCAGCTGCACAAAATTAAATTCAGCCCCCTCAGCTGGGTATTTTCCTTTGTGTGAACAGTTATTGTATGCAGTTGAGATTATACTTCAGCTTTATGTGTTTCCGTCTGTTTCGATGTGCTTTGTCTAAGATTTTTTTGTGTTTATGTACAAACATTGGTATTTTCATCAGCATATTATACTGAATCATTGCCTGTTTTGTTAAGGTCATATGTGGTAAGCCCAAAAGAGTCTTAGAAGTATGTGTGTTTTTGGATTCAGTCACTAAATCCAGTCAGTGGATCCTGTAGCTCCTTTCCTGCATTGACA
This sequence comes from Tor tambroides, assembly GCA_021397915.2. Taxonomy (NCBI): domain Eukaryota; kingdom Metazoa; phylum Chordata; class Actinopteri; order Cypriniformes; family Cyprinidae; genus Tor; species Tor tambroides. Next base: position 18,508 of record JAFVLL020030749.1, on the reverse strand, counting down.
GTAAAGGAGGCACGAGCATTCCGGTCATTCCTGTCTCAGCGCGCACACACACACACACACACACACACAGGGTTCAGTTGGATAACCCAATAAAGGCCCACCGATCCTGATTGGCGGAAAACAGCACAGCTCACGCTAATCTAATATTTACTTAAGTATCAAAGATCTCTCACTCTCTCTCCTGTCTGTTGTTGTTCCTGTCTGTCTGTCTCTGGCTGAAAGATGGCAGTGGACATCAAATCGATGTGTGTTTGGGGTGGTGGGGTGGTGGGGTGGTGGTGGTGGTGGGGGGGGGGGGGGTTGGTTTGGTACCCTCATGCTGTCAGAGCATCTCTGTCTCTCTGCTGTCGATGAGCACAGCTGACATGTTGTCGGGGCAGAGTGTGTCCTGGGGGTAAGGTAAGTTTAGCTTCACACAAACACATTTTCTAGGCTTCTGTTGTTTTTATATGAAGATAATTCAAATTTCCTAACCTTAAACCTAAAAGAAAACTGTCAATAATTATTAAACGAATCAGTTTTCCATTGAGGGTATAATCAAATGTTCCAAAAGGGAAGTTTAATGAAATTTAAATCACTTTTGGTGACAATTTTGTACCCAAACTATAGCTAATATATGTGACCCTGGACCACAAAACCAGTCTTAAGTCGCTGGTTATATTTTTAGCAATAGCCAAAAATACATTGTATGGTTCAAAATTATAGATTTTTCTTTTATGTCAAAAATCATTACGATATTAAGTAAACATCATGTTCCATGAAGTTTTTTGTAAATTTCCTACCGTAAATATATCAAAACTTAATTTTTGATTAGTAATATGCATTGCTAAGAACTTCATTTGTACAACTTTAAAGGCAATTTTCTCAGTATTTTGATTTTTTTGCACACTCAGATTCCAGATTTTCAAATAGTTGTATCTCGGCCAAATATTGTCCTATCCTAACAAACCCTGCATCAATGGAAAGATATTTATTCAGCTTTCAGATGATTTATAAATCTCAATTTTGAAAAATTGACACTTATGACTGGTTTTGTGGTCCAGGGTCACATATACGGACATGCACCTATAGAGGAGCTACACTACCTTTCAAAACATTAGGATAGGTAAGATTTTTTATGTTTTTGAAACAAGTCGCTTATGCTCACCAAGGCAGAATTTATTTGATTAAAAATACAGTAAAAACAGTGATAATGTGAAATATTACAAGTATTACAGCAGTCATTACTTAGTCTTCAGTGTCACATGATCCTTTAGAAATGATTCTAATATGCTGATTTGCTGCTCAAGAAACATTTCTTATTATTGTCAGTGTTGAAAACAGTTGGGATGCTCAATATTTTTGTGGAAATCGTGATAGTTTTTTTTTTTTTTTGGAATCTGAATTCTTTAATGCATAGAAAGTTTAAAAGAACAGCATTTGTTTGAAATACATTATAAATTATTGATGCTTTTGATCACTTTAATGCATCCTTGCTGAATAAAAGCATTCATTTCTCAAAAAAGAAGGGAAAAAAACCTACCCAGACATTTAAATGATATGTTCTCTGAAATAAAAATGTGTTGTTTAGGATTTATTCAAATGTGTTATTTAGCATTTTAAACCAACTTTGTGTAAAATGTCTAATTTAATTGGAATGGCAGTTAGAGTTAAGTCAAAAAAATAGACAAAACATTGTGGTTGATTATTACTTTTAGTAATAATGGAAAGTCAGGTGGAACACATCAGTAAATGTGTAGTACACTATTTTACTACTTTCCAGGAGTGTTTTTTTAACATAAAGAGACTGCTGTCATGTCAGGCCCTGGGTTTTGCATCTGTATCACCCTATTTTCTTCTCTCTTATCAATATTCTCCCTGTTTTACACTATTCTGGTGTTTAAACCAATTCAGACCAGCCACAATACATCCAGGGACATTTAGCTGTGGGAAAGGCTAAAGTCAAATAGAAGAGAGAGACAAAACAACAATGTGCCACTGACTGAACTGAGGTAACCTGTCCCTCACGGGGGTTTATGACCTTTTGATAATGTTGGACATTACAACAGCAGTGCATGAGTGCTTTTGTCACAGGGAAGGTTCTACACCTCGGTTTGCTGAGCTGAGGTGCATCGGTGACAATAGAGAACTAATAATGTAGAATGATCCAGAGTGATCTGCTTACTCAAAAACAATTAACCTACCCACAAGTCAAGTGATTTATGATTGCAAACATGCTGTGCAGTCAGTAAACTTACGCATGGATTTTTATTTCCTATGGGAGTTCCCTACCCTGAATATTACTTGTGCTTAAACTAATCTAAATATATCAGTTGTCAACCTCTCTGTATGTGTGGAAAGAGAATAGGAAGTACAAGGCTACAAGCCCCTGCTGTCTTCGCCTGTGATTGGCTGATGGCCCTCGTCCTCTCCGTTTCTCCTCATGAGTTCATTAATAAAGTGGATAAGACTGTGGAGATGGATGTCTCAGTGCTGTGTGTGTCCTGCTGCAACTGAAAGGCCATAATATGTTTGATGTCTCTCTCCAGCATGGATGACTGACACCTGGTTAATGCCTTCAGAGCTGAAAGTTGTTGTTTGTTGATGCTCATGACAAAACTTTGCAAAGGAATAGTCAGGTGAAGAACATTTCCAGGTCATATTTCAACCCAAATCAAAAGAAAGATGTAAGAAATATTTTTTTTACTTAGAGAAAATGAAACTTGTAGGAGTATTAAAATTTGCATTTTTTACAACAATTAAGGATTTTTTTTATTAATACACTGCAAAATGTTCCTGTCATTACTGTTAGTCTAAAGAAATAATGATATATTATTCAAACTTTAAGCTGTACACTACTGTTCAAAAGTTTGAGTTTTTGAAAACAAAACTTCAAACGTCAAAAACCAAGACTGCATAAACTGTAAAATAATGTAGTAAAAACAGTAATATTGTGAAATATTACCGTTTTAAAAACTTGTTTAAGATTTTGATGTTTTATGTAAATTATAACACATATTTCAAATGTAATTTATTGCTGTGATGGCTAAGCTGAATTTTCAGCATCATTATTCTGAATTACTCATCATTACTCTCCAGTCTTCAGTGTCATATGATGCTTCAGAAATCATTTTAATATACTGATTTGGTGCTAAAGAAACATTAACATTATTATCAATGTTGAAAACAGTTGTGCTGTTTTTCAGTAAACAATTTTCTTTTATGAATTCTTTGATGAACAATGTAGAAGGTAAAACACATTTTCTATTTATTTGAAACAGAAATCTTTTGTAACATTTTAAATGTGTTTGCTGTCAATTCAATGCTTTTTTGCTGACTAAAAGTTTTAGTTTCTTAAAAACCAAACTTAGGTAGTGTATATATTCATCATGGGAGTTTTTCCATGTACTATGGGTGTGAAATATGACCTATGAACATGTTTTTGTGTTATTTGTCCAGTCATTTTGGGATGTGTGTGAATGTATGTTAGTGTTTACAAAGCTGTTAGTTTTAGCAAACATTCTAGAAACAAAGCAAAGACCCTGAAGGGGAAGAATTTCGCTGCTTTCAGTACTTCACGTTTATATGTGTACTTTATGTGGAGTTGTCTGTACACATTCACTTTTTGCCAGCTTTTGTAACTGTGACTCAGTTGAGGCTAAAGGACACAGGAAATCACTACTGAAGAAGCTTTGTTCGTAGAGCTTCCTCTGTCCACTGTCTGTTTGCACTTTCAGTATTACTGTATGTGTATATTTGGGTGCCAGTTTGTGTCTGCGGTGTGTTTGTGTAAGACCTTTTGTGTAAGACCAGTACATCAAGACCTTTGACCTTATGATGTACTTCCTTTAAAACACAAATAACACTGCCAACGTTGGCCTTCTTGCATCAAATACTACTTGATCACTAAGATTTGTTCTTTGAGCTGTAGCTTATGCATGTGCTAATCTCACTATTACATAAAGAGATGCTTTTGAAATAACCCAGTATTAAGCCGGAGTCCACTGTCAGTTCTTAAAGGGACAGTTCACCCAAAAATGAAAATGTTGTCTCACTCTCATGTAGTTCTGAGAGACTTTCGTTCTTTGTGTGGAACAATGAAAGTCTGTTGTCCGTAGAGTGAAAGTCAGTGGGTTCAAAACAACATTAAAATTTCACTGAATGGACTAAAAGTGCATGAAATGTTTGGAAATGTTTTCATATGTGTTCCACAGAAGGGTTGTTAATCTCTGGTACATAGTGAGAAGCTTGTCAATGACAGTGACCGTTTGTGATGTTGTCCAACAGGATGCTCCCTCTGTAATCCTCAGGAAATCAGCTTGCCTGATCCTGTGTTTTAACACACTGTCTAGTCAAAAGGTTTGAAAACCAGTCAAAGACCTCTCTCACCATCTTCCCATCACCCTCTGGCTCGCTGGCCATTGAATGGTTCCTGCTCTCAGATTTCACTCTAACTTCTCTTTTAGTACCATTGGGGAAATTGCCGGGCTTAACAGTTCAGAGTTTTAACATGAAGTTAAATCCATCCCTCAAAATGCCAGTTGCGATGGCTTCTGAATCAACCAACCTAGAAAGATTTGGAGTCAGTATAGAGTTTAGTTCGTATAGAAGCAAGTTCCCCTTGTCTTCATGCACCAAACACAACCCACCACCCATGTAAAACCCTCTTATGGTACCTCCATAAAGAAGAGGGGGTTGGGGGTGGATGGGAAAGAACTGGATTAAGGGGAATGTGGCACACAAACTCTTAGCATTACATGTTTGTATGCACATACATTTGTGCAAGACTTCAAAAAATACATCTAATCTGCATCTACAATCTCTCTTTATGCTACAGGGGGTTTGGTGTCAGTTGAGTACCAGCCAATAATGTTAATCGTCTCTTAAAAGGGCAGTTTTCTATCCGCCGCCCTTATTTACTTCCTTTTACTCATCTTCTGTCCTTCTTTGAAAGGTTAATAATATCTCTTTCTCTGTTCGTGCACTGTGTGATGGATCGCTGTCTGCTTGTGCCACTGGAAAGACAGACTTGGGTGAATGTTTGTGCCAGTAAGCACTGGGTGCCCCAAAATGCCCTTTTATACTGGCACAAAGAGAGTCTAAAGAGCCAAAACAAACACTCAAAGAGCCGCTTGTGTTCTGGTGTGTCTCTCTTACAAGATTCAAAAACATTTATCTGAATTAATGCAGCAATATTAAAAATGAAAATTGTGCTCTATAACAGATAAATTAACAGTATTTTAAATGATGCAAGTGACATATGACAAATATATTGGCTCATAATGATATGTTACTGATATTTTGTTGACCTAGTTATTGAAAGTATTTGTGAGTGAGCGATAGAGAAGTGAGAAGCGATGAAATTTGAATACTCAGTCAAATAATCTGGAACTAGTATCAGTCTGAGAAGTTAGATACTTTCTTTATTCTTTCCAAACAATAACTCATAGAGGAACTCCCAAGAGTTTAGATTCATACTGTTCATTAGGTCTGTGTGTGTGCTTTGAATTTCATGGTCTGTCATTGTAAGTATCAAACACTGGAGTATTAAACCTGAATCCCATAAACGCATTCACAAAGAACCGAAAGCCCAATCATTGGCTTTGGAGCCACTGCAGTCTAACCTGAATTAAATGTTTGCTTTTAGCATCACATAGTGGAACTGTTTGCTGAATCTAAGGCCACTGCTGGGGAAGTGCTGTCATCACTGGACTATAGACAGAGAATGAGACTCCAGTGGCCTCCAAAGGGCTGAATGACTGACAAAAGCCACATTATCAGACATCTGAGGGGGGCAAAGAGTCTCCATGCCTCTTTACCATTCTGTTTCAGCTAAAATACTCTCATCCAGTCAGTCAGCCAAAGGGTGAGAGAAAGTGAATGTCACAGAAGAATTTGAGATGACAGATGTAAAGTACTGGTTTGATAGCTGTTTGAGGCTAACTGTGTGGATGGGCAAAAGAAAGCAAGAGCATGTTTGAGAACATCACAGGAGATCCTGAAAGAGACAGATATACAGATACTATTTAGAAAATTAGAACATTTTTGCATATAGCAGTAATTTTAATTTTGTGATATTTGATCATGTTGCAGTTAGATTTACATCTGAATCTCCTGTATTTTACAGGTAACCACTGACCACTTCTCAGCTCACCTTACTGTACTTTTCCTTGTTTTCAGACATTTTAGTCATTCGAAGTAGTTGTCAACCAATATGTTTTTTGTTTTTTTTCCAGTGGCTGTTATGGTACGCTTTTAAAATGTTTGGGATCTATATGATTGATTGATTGATTTTTTTTTTTTTTTTAATTTTTTATAAGAAATTAATACAGCAAGGATGCATTCAGTTTATCAAATTTGACAGTAAAGACGTTTTACATTGTTACAAAAGAAATTTGAGACTGAATGTGACAGTGAATACTGGAGTAATGGCTGCTGAAAATTCAGGTTTGCCATCACAGGAATAAATTACATTTTAAAATGTATTCAAATAAAAATCAAAATATTTCAGTTGTAATTATATTTCGAAATTTTACTTTATTTTGATCAAATAAATGCAGCCTTGATGAGGATAAGGAAAAAAACAGCAAAAACTGATTAAAAAGGAATTAATTATTTTTGTACACAATATTTATTCTAATTCTCTAAATTTCTTAAATTTGTCAAAAATGGTTGTTATTCAACAGATATTTGTAGATTGGAAACAAAGGTAACTAATACTGCTGTTCAGGCCAATATAGTTATTAGTCAATTAAATGACCAAATATCTTCTAATTTATTTATTGGTTGATAACTAGTTTGAAGGTACTTGGTCTCAAAAAAAATCTTTTCATATTTTGCTGCTTATTTTGCTAAGAGCTGTCCTCCAAGACAGGAAAAGACTGTCTTACTGACTGTGAAATGACCAACAACAATTTCCTATTTACATAATCAGGATTTTGTAAAGTTCTTGTGAAGATATTCTGCAGTTCATGCTCTGTGACGCTCAGACCTGAAAGTTCATGGCTATAAATGATGTCTGAGGAAGCATCTTGTAGCCTTAATTATATTCTGCTCCTGAAGTGATTCAAAACCTTGAGTCAGAAACAAACATTTCAAGATCAAAATAAGAACGTCTTGATTTGTTGTGGTGGTTTGGCATATTAACAGGTCATTCTCCTCCCAGGCAAAAAGGGGAAATCTGATTTTAAATCCATAATCCAGATGACATTGTTGTTGTGGTCTCTCTTGTTTACGTAACTCATGGTTCTGGAGGAGTTATTTTTGTTCTTGTATAGTAGTTTACTGTAGAATGTAGAAAGAGTAAGAATGATGACAAACAGGCTTGACTTGACCTTTAGGATTTCAAGGGTTCATGGAAGTGCTTGGTGAGCTTAGTGTCGGCATTAAACTCTGTCTGGCTTCTGAAACATAAGACCAAGACCAGTATATCATCAGTCTGTAGGGGGAATATAAGCTACACGACATCTAACGCCGACGTTTTTAGTGGGTGCCTCTCGCTTACACTCTTTCCTCTCTTACACTCTTTCCGATTTTTCTGTGATAACTGAATTTTCAGGTCTAGTAGAGATGTTGGGTGCTCTGCAAGAGATCTCCATTATCTGTCTGTGTTATCCGAACAGACTGAACACGCTGCCACATCCAGCTGTCTCTGTCTGTGTTCTCATCGCTCTCGTTTCTTTTTCTGGGCAAAAATTTAGACAGGAAGAGGCCAACATGCAAAGCAGCCAGACACAGTTAGAAAAGTTAAAGTATTGTACAGACTATATTATAGACATAATAGAAAACAGCTGATTTTACAGTGTTGTGTTGTATCTGCTAAATGAATAAATGTAAATCTTGAGACAAAAGTCATCTTATATATGTTTTTTAGGCCTTTTTAATCCACTTTGTTTTCTTGAGCAGCTGTCTCTCACCTGTACCCCAGACAACACTTCTGTCTGACTTCATTTCCTGTCTTTGTCTGCTTTTTTGTTCCTCACAGTGGTATTATTTCCTCTGTTTTTATGCTAGTGACTGTTTCTGCATTTTCCAGCTTGTCTTTGCTTATAATGATGCTTTCACTCTTTTGCTCTCTTAAAAATAACACACAAACACTACAGGTGCATCTCAATAAATTAGAATGTCGTGAAAAAGTTCATTTCTTCTTGTAAGTTATTTCAAAAAGTGAAACTTTCATATATTTTAGATTCATTGCATGTAAAGTAAAACATTTCAAAAGTTTTTTTTGTTTTAATTTTGATGATTAGAGCTTACAGCTCATGAAAGTCAAAAATCAGTATCTCAAAATATTAGAATATTTACATTTGAGTTTCATTAATGAGCCATCCCATTATAAATTCAGGGTATCTCTTGTTCACAAACCACAATAATGGGGAAGACTGCTGACTTGGCAATGATCAGAAGACAGACATTGGCCCTCCACAAGAGGGTAAGTCACAGAGGGTCATTACTGAAAGGTGGCTGTTTACAAGAGTGCTGCATCAAAGCATATTAAAATACAAAATTTGAGCTGGAAGGGAAGAATTTGGGTAGGAGAAAAAGGTGCACAGTAACAGGGATGACTGCAAGCAGGGGATACTGTCAAAACAAAGCTGATTCAAACACTTGTGAGAGCTTCACAAGGGTGAACTGAAGCTGAGTCAGTCCCACCAAAGTCACCACCTCAGACGTCTTCAGGAAAGAGGCTGCAAGCCACTTCTGAGCCAGAGACAGCGTCATAAGCGTCTTACCTGGGCTGTGGAGAAAAGAACTGGACTGTTGCTCAGTGGTCCAAGTCCTCTTGCAGATGAAAGTAAATTTTGCATTTCATTTGGAAATCAAGGCCCCAAGTCTGGAGGAAGAGTGGAGGAACAGAATCCATGTTGCTTGAAGTCAGTGTGAAGTTTCCACAGTCAGTGATGATTTGGAGGGCTCTGTCATCTGCTGGTGTTAGTCCTGTGTTTCTGAAGTCCACAGTCCGCATGACCATCTACCAGGAAATTTTTGAGCACTTCCTTCTGTGACAAGCTTTATGGCGATGATGCTGATTTCATTTTCCAGCAGGACTTGGCACCTGCCCACACCTCCAAGGTACCAAAAGCTGGTTCAATGACCACATGGTGTTACTGTGCTTGATTGGCCAGCAAACTCGCCTGACCTGAACCCCATAGAGAATCTATAGGGTATTGTCCAGAAGGAAGATGAGAGACATGTTAGACCCAACAATGCAGATGACCTGAAGGCCACTGTCAAGAAACCTGAGCAGTTGCCACCAAACAGTCACCTCCATGCCACGCGAATTGAGGCAGTAATTAAGCAAAAGAGACTACCAAGTATTGAGTACGTATACAGTAAATGAACATACTTTCCAGAAGGCCAATATTCACTAAAAATGTTTTTTTTTTTATTGGTCTTATGAAGTATTCTAATTTGTTGAGATAGTGAATTGGTAGTTTGTTAAATGTGAGCCTAAATCATCACAATTAAAAGAACCAAAGACTTAAACTACTTCAGTCTGTGTGCATTGAATTTATTTAATACACGAGTTTCACAACTTGAGTTGAATTACTGAAATAAATGAACTTTTCCATGACATTCTAATTTATTGAGATGCACCTGATGCATAAACTTAGACTTGACCTAAATGAAAATAAGTTGAAGTACTATAACTACTAAAACTGAAATAAAAATAGTTTAAAGCTATATATATATATATATATATATATATATATATATATAAATATTAAAGACTAATAAAATGACAAAGGCACAAAGCACTAAAACTTAAACTAAAATTAATATGAAAACTGAATATATAAAAAAGCTTTTAATAATATTAACAAATACTATAATAGTACATAAATAATAGTAAAATGACATTGCTCTCAGTACTTAATTCTTGGATAACAGGAATCAAACAATATAACAAATTTCCAAGACATTTAACTACTACTTAACCACTGCCAGTCCTCAAGTCAAGTCATCTTATTGATGTCTGCAGGCATGTTTGAACACAACCCATCATTTTGTATCCCATCATCTTTCTTTTTCCTGCTCACTAGATTGAGCTCTAAAATGATCATGTGACTTGACCTGATTGACCTGGAGAATGTTATTGACGTCACTGAAGTGCAATTACGAATGTAGCAGTGAAAGCTTGTTGAGTTGGCATTTTAAAATTGTGGAAATCCAACCTACAAAACTCCCTGAGGCTAAACTGTACATGTAAGTCGTGTCTGATTGGAGGTTTCTGTGACAGGTTTAATGCTGGATTAGCTCTGCACAGCAGAACATCTATATGTTTGCGCACTGATGCATAGGGATGGTGCTATGTGGGTCACCTTGATGAAAGGAGAAAGTGCATAAGAGACAGAAGCAGAGAGCTCTTGAAATGTTGAATGTTGAGTTGGTGGACCTAATGGGCTCTTATCATTATGACAGACTTGGTAATACTCACACCTCTGCAGAAGAGATAACACACGCACACATTCTTTAGTGCAGTATTCTTGTGCAGATTGCCGGTCACGATTTAACCTTGCCTCTTTCTTATCTTGTTGTTTAAAACGATAGTGGTTTGATAAAAGCATAAGCATTCAAAGTGTCTAAGTTTTAATTAACCTGATTCACCCTCTCATTCATTTCTGTAATCTCCATGTGACCCTTTTTGCATGAGAGTGTGTGAGAGAGTTTTATTTAAGTACTTGTTTAAGGGATATTTCTATGGAAGCCCGCTTCTGCCACTGAATAAAAAATAAAAAAGGTGACGTTTTTTTCTCTCTCGGTTGCAAGTTTACATTGGAATTCTGATTGTTTTCTCAGAATTGTGAGATGTAAACTCGCAGTTGCAGTAATAAAGTCAGAATTGCATGATATAAACTTGAAATTGTGAGAAATAAAGTCAGAATTGTGAGATATAAACTCGCAATTCAGACTTTTTTCTCAGAATTGAGATATAAACTCGCAATTGCAATAATAAAGTCAGAACTGCAAGATCTGAACTCGAAATTGCAAGAAATAAAGTCAGAATTCTGAGAACAAAAGTCAGAATTGCGAGTTTATATTACGCAATTCTGAGGAAAAAAGTCAGAATTGTGAGTTTGTATCATGCAAAAAAAAAAAAAGAATTGTGAGATGTGAACTCGTAGTTCTGAGGGGAAAAGTGTCAGAATTGTGAGATGTGAGCTCGCAGTTGCAAGGAAAAAGTCAGAATTGCAAGATAAAAAGTTGCAATTACTTTTAAAAAAATTTTTTATTCAGTGGCCGAAACAGGCTTCCATAAATTTCACCCAAAATGAAAATACTGTAGTCATTTACTGACCCTCATGACGTTCAAAACCTGTTGGACTTTATTTCTTTTGTGGAAATCAAAAGGTGGTATTTTGAAAAATGCCCCAACTGTTTCATTTTATTTGTCAATAAAATGGAAAAAAAAAAAAAAAAAAAAAAAAAAATTTTTGCTGTTAAAAAATGTGATTTTGATTTAAATTTTGTAGTTATATTTAAATATGACAATAATAATAATAATAATAATAATAAATATATTAAACAAAATGAGAAATATTACTATTGTAATGTTTCCCTGTAAAATAAAAAATGTGTACTTAAGAAGAAAAATAATAATAGTAATTTTATTTTATAGCACAACAGTAAAATTACAATATTAATATTTATGACTGTCTTAATTTTTTCATTTTTTTCAAACATTAAACCATCAAGTTTTTTCTTTTTTGAGACCTTAAAGTTTCTTATTTTTGACCACAGCCAGTCAAAAATAAGTATGAGCCCTTTTCATTACAATTTGTTAAGATGGTTGGCATATGTTGCATTTTCAAATGCACACAATAAGCGATGCAAGCTCAGAAAACATGCAGATGAGTTCATGTGGAGCAGCAATTTCTGTGAACCGAACCATTATTTTCTTGATATGAGTAATAATTCGACATATGTTATCGAAGCTACAAAGATGAACATTGATTCAACAGAATTGCTTTAAGGGGTCTTTGGTTGTACTTCAGACAGTTGTAAACACCACAGTCTCTCTCAGCCACACCACTGCATGCATTATTCAGTGTGTGGGGTTGTGAGTGGGTGTGATGTATTGGGCACGAGGCGAGACGTGACCGTGTGCAAATTATCAGCAGAAGACTTACGGCACAGAGCTTGAACAGGCACACGGGGGGTGCGCAACATTGTTCTTTTGTTCAAAGCTCTGCACTGGGCAACTGCCCGGCCAATGAAATGTCAAAACTGCTGACTCAAAGCTGGTACATCCTGCACACACACTATACCTCAAGCTTTGACTGCTTTTAAACATGTTTTCCAAACATTTCCCTCATCTGCCATTGGTTGAAGAAACAGATACCCCTGCCTCAAACTCATGCTATTGGTTGAGCCACTGTTGCTATGTCAGTTTTGTTGAGATGCTTAAATAAAGCAGTGTTTTCACTTTTTAAAGGAAATCAGCCTACAAATGGTGTACTTGTAGAGGTTGCAAAATAGAAAAAAGAAAGTATTTAATCATAAAAAATGTACATATTTTACCTTTAATTACAGGGCCTTCGCACTGACAGCGAAGCCATTAATTGTCATCTCACCAAAGTTTAGCAGAGTTAAATTTGATAAGAAATATACAATTGGTGACAGCCAATTGGAGTTTAGTCAGTGAAGTTCATGTGATATACCACCTGATACAGTTGGTTGCAGCAGTCAAGTTGAATGGTCCAATAGTGTCCATCCAACAGCTCAGTAACTTGGTAACCTCCAGTGAATTAATCACTGTCAGTGTGAACAGAGATTCAAATTTAGATCCTGACAGACTCATGAACAGGAACCATGGTGATTGAAATCCCACCATTCCTCTGTGGAGCGTGTGAACTGCATCTCCATTGACCTCTAGTGCCATGACCTCTGACCTCTGCTGGCAGACCTTCAGCATACAGGGCCACCATGCCCTGCTTTCTCTTAGCGGTTGCTTTACTCTCTCTCTCCCTCTCTTTTCCACTCCACAGTAGGGATGGGCATTTTTGGCGATTTCTTATTTCGACCATCGATAGGTTTCAAAAACGATTAATCGAATACTCAGGGTGCGGGGCATGGCCGTAATGGAGATAATGAAAATATCTGAAGACTGTTATGAAAATGAATGTTAAAAATAAAAATATGACATGAAAACATGTCTATGAAAACTTATGATTATGATTATGATGCAGCAATGTTATTAAAAAAGAAGCATCTAAAAAAGAATAGCTGCCTGAGGTGAAGCTGACTTTATGCCAATAAACAGAAACCCGTTCTATGACACTTCCTATGATATTAATCAGATAACTTAGATACATAACATAGACGTAACGTTACAACTTGTATCTGCACAAAAGGATGCCAGTGAACTTTAAGTTACGCGCTATAGCAAGAGAGAGAGAGAGAGAGCTCCCGCCGTGATGCGCTTTCAACAACGTGCTGAAACACGGGTAAGGACGGAATTTACTATAGATTTCACATTCTATAAGGTTCTCATTATAATGCTATGTTTATGAAATTCTAGTAAACTTTAAGTTACGAACTATAGCGTGAGAGAGAGAGAGCTCCCGCCGTGATGCGCTTTCAACAGCTCGCTGAAACACGGGCAAGGACAGGAGTTACTATAGATTTCACATTCTATAGCTGAAGTTCTCATTATAATGCTTATGTCATTAATGTTTATGTCAGATTTGTGCTATATTTTTATCTACATTAGCAAGTGATTCCTGAAATCACCTGCGTGTTTTCGAAGCCACATACGAAGTACGAAAACAATTTTAATTGAAGTTATGCCTACTGTTGAGCAAATATGACGAAAAAAATCACTGCTGCATTATTATAGAATCAGTATTTTTTTTAAAAAGAAACATCTAAAAGCAATATGACCATCTCAAATAACTCAGTCAATATCGGGCATTGCATTTGAGCATGAAACTAAACACTAATATGCAGTGCATTCAGCATGTTAATAAATGTTAATATCCCAACGCATCCTATATTAGATTAGTCAGATACAGTATCTCACAAAAATGAGTACACCCCTCACATTTCAGCAACTATTTTAGTATATCTTCTCAAGGGACAATACTATAGAAATGAAACTTGGATATATTTTAGAGTAGTCAATGTGCAACTTGTATAGCAGTAAAGATTTAATATCCTCTGAAAATAACTCAACATACAGCCATTATTGTCAAAAAAGCTGGCAACAAAAGTGAATACACCCTAAGTGATAACAGCTATACGTCGTTTAACCATGCAAAGCCACATGTCCTATTCAAGTTCATGTTTTTGTCTGCTTGACAGGACCACACAAATTTGTGTATCTTATATTAGAGCAATTTGGTGCTTTGAATACAGTTCTCTCATACTGACCACTGGATGTTCAACATGGCACCTCATGGCACAGAACTCTCTGAGGATTTGAGAATTAGAACTGTTGCTCTCCACAAAGATGGCCTAGGCTATAAGAAGTTCGGTAACACCCTGAAACTGAGTTACAGTACAGTGGCCAGGGTCATACAGAGGTTTTCCAAGACTGGTTCCACTCGGAACAGGCCTCGCAAGGGTCAATCAAAGAAGTTAGGTCCTCGTGCTGTGCATCAGGTGCAGAAGCTGACTTCAAACAACAGACGCATGAGTGCAGCCAGCATTGGTTTAGAGGTTGCAGAAGTGGAAGGTCAGCTTGTCAGTGCTCAGACCATACGCCGCACACTGCAACAAGTTGGTTTGCATGGCCATTGTCCCAGAAGGAAGCCTCTTCTGAAGCTGGCTCACAGAAAAAGCCTGCAAACAGTTTGCTGAAGACAGCCTGTCCAAGAGCATGAATTACTGGAACCATGTCCTGTGGTCTGATGAGACTAAGATGAACTTGTTTGGCTCAGATGGTGTCCAACATGTGTGATGACGCCCTGGTGAGGAGTACCAAGAAAATTGTGTCTTGCCTTCAGTCAAGCATGGTGGTGGTAGCATCATGGTCTGGGGCTGCATGAGTGCTGCTGGTACTGAGGAGCTGCGGTTCATTGAGGGAAACATGGACTGTACCAACATGTACTATGACATTCTGAAGCAGAACATGATGCCCTCCCTTCAGAAACTGGTCCGAACAGCAGTTTTCCAACATGATAACGACCCCAAACACACCTCCAAGATGACAACTGCCTTGCTGATGAAGCTGAAAGTGAAGGTGATGGAGTGGCCAAGTATGTCTGCAGACCTGAACCCTATTGAGCACCTGTGGGACATCCTAAAGTGGAAGGTGGAGAAGCACCATGTGTCTAACATCCAGCAGCTCCATGATGTCATTATGGAGGAGCGGAAGAGGATACCAGCAACAACCTGTGCAGCTCTGGTGAACTCCATGCCCAGGAGGATTAAGGCAGTGCTAGATAACAATGGTGCACCTACAAAATGTTGACAATTTGGACCCAGTTTTGACATGTTCACTTAGGGTGTACTCCTTTTTGTTGCCAGTTATTTGGACAATAATGGCTATATGTTGAGTTATTTTTAGAGGACAATAAATTTGTACTTCTGTACAAGCTGCACATTGACTACTCTAAAATATATCTAAGTTTCATTTGTGTAGTATTGTCCCTTGAGAAGATATACTAAAATTGTTGTTGAAATGTGAGGGGTGTACTCACTTTTGTGAGATACTGTATGTATGTAGCTAACCCAGACATAAAGCTACGTGACTAAAAGCCAAGCTTCTCTCTCTTCTCACGTCTATACTTTCTTTGAACCATATGCTGTTGCAAGCTGAGCAATCAGAGCTCAGGGTGCCGCCCAAAGTGCTGCTATAACCAATCAGAATTTTTGATCATTGCTGTCACGGCCGATTACTCGAGTACTCGATCGCTGTTGCACATCCCTACTCCACAGTGTTTAAGGCCAGTGTCCTAATGAGTGAGCCTATTTAAAGAGACCTCCACTGCTTCTATATTTAACTCACTAAGATGCTCTCTTTAAGCACCTCGTCCCTGCCTCTTTGTGGCTTTGGGTTGGAAAGCTGTGATTGTCTTGTCTCTGATTCCTTATTTCTCTTTTCCACCCACTCTGTATCGCTTCATTTCCCTCTTGCTGCAAGAAGGACTTAACTTTCTCAGCAGGGGCCTGTTTTGGCCCCAGACCCACAGAAGACATGTTCTCTTACCTTCGATCTCCACACTACCTGGTGAGTGCCTGAGCACCGAATGCAGAAAATGGGAACACTGAGATATACAGGAAGATGCTTAACGTAGGTGGAGATCTCGCTTAGAGGTGTGACTTCATGCTATCATTTGTAATTTGTGACTGAATAATAATAATTTGATAATAATGATAATTTGGAACTGAAAAAGGGTTAATCAAGTAAAAATAATAAAATATAATAATATATATGTTGAATTTAATAATAATAATAATAATAATAAAAAAATACTACTGTTGAAAATTTTGTCAGTAAGAGTTTTTTTTATAGAAATTAATACTTTTGTTCAGTAAGCATGCATTAAAGTGAAAGCACAGAGATTTTATAATTTTTAAATGGGCGCTGTTCGTTTAAACATTCTATTAATCAAAGAATCCTAAAAAAGTATCACAGTTTCCACAAAAATGTTAAGCAGCACAGCTGCTTTCAACATTAATAAGAAGAAATTCTTGAGCACCCAATGAGCATAATAAAACACTAAAGAACACTGATGTGACACTAAAAACTGGAGTAATTGTTTCTAAAAATTCAGCTTTGCCATCAAATTAAATTTTAAATATATTCAAACATAAAACAGTTATTTTAAATCGTATTAATATTTCACTAGGTGTGGGCAATATGACCAAAATCTTATATTACGATAGGAGTAATTTTATTTCACGGTAGTGATACATAATATGATATAGTTGTAAATAAGAAATGCTACATACATTGTATAAAGTAATCAAATGTATAAAAACACTGCATATTTTTCACTGTATAAATTAAATATAGATTTCTTCTTATTAAAGTTACAAAAGTGATTTAGTTAAGAGCAATGAGAGATTTTCTCAGTTTTTTGTTTGTTAAACATGAATGACAGACAGCAGGAATATTAGACTGCTGTCACTTTAAGAGCTGCCCAGATCCAATTTACTGTTACACATGCGTTTTCACTTAAGACCTAAATTACTGTGTTTACGAAGATACTTGCAAAGACGGGAAATTTGGCACATACAAATGTGTATATTTAACCATTCAATCCCTATAAAGCTGCAAAAATAACACTGTTCAATACTCCCGTGCTCTATGAGCACCGTCTTCACATGCGCGTTCTTCTCTGACAGCACTCAGAGAAACGGTCTCTCCGACAGTGTGCGCATATAGCGAAATGAGTTGTCTTTCGCTGCTGATTGCATTTCAATGGCTTAAAATCACTTGTTGTTAAACTGCAATGCTTAAAAACACGTGTAAACGATATGTTTTTGTAACCACGTAGCACAGCAACATCACAAAAGGAAATAGCTGTCTATCTTGGAAGACCCTGTACTTTTGTGGTGAAATCCCACACATAACTTGACCTACAAGAAATGGACAGTGTGTAGGAGAGAAGGATGATGTCAGTTGTTTTTTGAATGGAGAGCAGCACTGAGGCTTTGTTGGCAGAAAGGCAAGTGCAGGTTGCGTCATTGTGGCCGTTGATGTCATTTTGCTGATTAACCCATGTCATTCGCATGTGTCCTCACACTTAAGCTTTGTTCCGCCAGTGGCTTTGTGGTCATAGTGAGAAAGACGCATTGTTCTGTGTCTATTTCTGCATCGAAAAGTCTCGTCGAGGGCAGGCATGGGTGTTCACCGTCACTAACATATGGCCTCAGATTGCTCTGTTGAGTGTTGGGAATGTCTTTCTCTTATAATTTTGCATAATTGGAATTCCCTTCCCACAATCTCTCAGTTCTGCCATAAAGAAAAGTTTTTGGTTATTTCCAATGCCGATCCTAGTATTTTCAGACCATTTCAGAAGTCTTTCTGAAATCTTAGGTCTTTGCTCGTCCATGCCTCTGTGACACTTTTGAAAATCTTTTCTGGCTCTCTGTGTGTCTCTCCCAAATCGCCTCTCTCTGTCTATTCGTCTTTCTGTTCCTCTTTGTTGAGTCATTGTGAGTTGTTCTGAGGGCAGTCCTCCCTGAATAGCTATTGTGCTCTCTGTACCAAGAGCCGTCATCTCCTTTAGTCTGTATGGCAGACGAGCATCTAAGACGTTTCGTTAACCCTGCTGTGCTTGTGTGTACAGGGGTGACAAAGCAACACCGAGAAAAACACTTGAGTAAATCAGCCATAGTGATCTAGCACAGCAAGTGCTGCACCACAATGTCTTGGCACCTTTGTTAACAAGCCGTGTGCTAAATGTGAGTCTAGGACACACAGCTGGGATTTATTTTATTGGATTTTGCTAAGACTAACAACACATCATTGCATCTAATGTGTGTGTTGTCAGGCCGTTTGGCCGACGCTGATGTTTGACCTGCCACTAATTTGATTCACCTTGACAAGATTATCTGTTTCAGATAAATCTACTCT
>JAFVLL020030748.1:0-18870 GCA_021397915.2 Tor tambroides | reverse complement strand
TAATCTTGGCTCAACGAACCCCCTAGTGGTGAAGAACCACCACAGCAAGTTTCAATGAGACAAGGGATCAATAGTATCCTGCTTTATTGGATCCAGATTTGACCGTCGGAGCCACAGATGAATGAGTTTTGTAGTCTGGTGAGCGGCTCACATCGAGTTCAGGCTGTCAGACACGTCTGGTGGGGGTTTAGGGGAATGGAGAGGGGCCCTCAAAGCGAATGCCTGAGAAAAAGAGCATGGCACGGTAAACCTGAGAGTCCTGTCCCACTTCCCCGGGAACAACACGCTCTCTCACAGGGCTGGCCTGTGGACAGAAATGAGAGGTGACAGCGTATTCATTTCAGTTGCTGCTTTTCTTTAAGGGCCTGCTAAAAGCCTGTTGAATGATGAGTGGTCAGAGGATTTATTGAGGGGAGATGATTTTAAATTTTCTTAGACGAGGTTTGCAGTCATATGCCTTGACTTGCTGTTTTCCACCAAGGATTTTTTTTTTTTTTTTCTTTTCATCCACATGACTTTATTTCTCCTGGCTAGTCTTAAATGTTAAGATTAATATCCTAGAGTTTCACTGAGGGTTGGTGAATGAATTGAGAACAAATGAATAATAATTGTGACTTGGTACTAGGTCTGGGTTAAAATGTTCATTTTAGATCAATGCAATCTTTACTTGAATGATCCCTACACAAAGTATACTTTGGTTTTTATGCGAACACTAAGGTATGCGTACAGTGTGTGTGTGTGACGTAATTTCCGCTCAAATCACTCGTGCATGTATGCACTGACATCAGCGGACTAAAGAAGTATATATAGCCCCTGAAAAATAAATGATATGCAAATGACAATTTTATCATTGATAACTTCTGGAGAGAAATCATGCAGACACTGAACAAGGATGACACTTTTAGTGCGCATGTGTTGAGCGCATGTTCATGCATGCTATCAAATGGAGTATACTCTAAAAGGCTGTGCATTCAGCTGTATGCAGACGCTAGCGTTTGAGTCAAAACTGCAGTATATTTTGGGCTTCTCACCCAGTTGCATAGTTTGAATCAATTGCCTGGCAAAATGATTCACTTTTTCGAAGTGCTTGAAATGCCACCCGCTGGTGACACCTACTTGGCAGAGCGGTGTAAATGCAATGACAACTCATGCGTAAAAGCACCTTTTACAAACCAATTGCAAATGTTTACTTAAAGTCTAATATATTAAGTGCAATTAACAAATCATCCAATACCATTAAACATAGGCTAAAATGTATGCTTAATATATGCTAGTTTATTAAATTGTAGAGCTTATTTGTATAGCTTGGTTAATCAGGCCAATATGAGACTAATAACTACAACTCTTGCTCTTATATTATACAAATAAGTCATTAACATATCTAACTTAGCAAATCAAACCAAAATCAGGTAAAAACCTGTCCCTTGCGGTGAACCACTGAAATTTCAAAACTCGTTTACTGAAATCATGCGACTTTGGCGGTTTGACCCGTGGTAGATTTGAAACAAATGATTTCGAAGCTTCGCGAAGCAGGGTTTCGAAAGCATCTATCACTAGTTTTCAGTCGATGCAATACGATGCAATAAATTAAGCGAAAACGATGTAAAGACGTCTTTCTTTTGAGATGTTTAGCAAGCTGAGTGTAAAAACACAGTGCAGTGAATTCTTGTCAGTGAATTTGCGCGACCAGTATAGAGGCAGATTTCCAAAAAGAACAAGTCCTGTTTATGAGCCGGTTCTTTGAATGAGTAGTACAAAAATGTGCATTACCACTTTGAATTGGTCTGAAAAGCTATGCTGTATAGTTTACAGCCTTAAAGAGAGAATTTCTTCTGAGCATAACGGACATTATTCAGTAACTAAAATCTCTAAAGTCCCTAGATGGCATGTAAGGATGTGATCTACTACGCAATTTAGTTGTCTCACTTTATAGCTGGCAATTATTTCTTTGCACTCTGTAGGTCTAACTTATATCTTTCTGTCTGAATGCCGGCCTGGGGTCTGATTAAACCAGATGTATGGCATTACTGAGAGGTCATCTATTGCTTCTTTTGAATGGAGCTAACAGCTGTGATGATTGGTGTCTTATTAGAAGTTCAGCACTTTCACTGGTAAGGCTTTACCTTTATAAATGCTCTCTTGTAAACCAACCACAGCAGTTTAATTTCCCTTTTGCAAATTCTAATGACATGCCTGAGTAGTCTTCTGTTTGCATAAAGATACATTTCCAGATCCGGTTTCACCTGTCTGTGAAATTCATATTACAAACCATGAATCTAGAGAGTTCACACTCAGCACATGAAATCCATGCGAGGCTTCGTGAATGAGGACAGGAAAAAACAGACAGCCTTCTCCAGGTGTTCATAACCATTCTCTATGTAGTTTTACGAGGGCTAAGGGAGTAGATATATATGAGATTATGAGACACGCTATTTTGCAGAGCGTCTTCTGTTCTCTTGTGCTGACATTACTGGTGTTTAAGTACGAATGAGCCTGATTGTGCTTCAGTTTAGTAAAGCCCTTGGGTTTATCCTGTTGCGTGTGGGCCTTGACGGGGTTAGCGTGAAAAAAGAGTCGCCCTGCCTTCACTGGTGCCGGCATCTCATTTACGCGTCCCCCTTGAGAACATGGAGAGATGTGGAAAATGAGCTATCTTCATCTCCGCTGCTCTCTTGCTCCTCCAGTTAAATAAATAAGACATTACGCTGGAGGACCCAGGCCTTCATTACTACATACTCGATGTAATCAGACACGTCTGTATGTTTCTGCATATTCCTAAATAGACAGATATTAGAGAGGTCCCAGGAGGTGGAGCTGGACCTTTGAGATAAGTCTCTAACGCTAACACCAGCCACGGGGGCTGATCGTAGATGGGATGCAGGAATTTGGCTCGTGAGACACCAGATCCCATGAGAGACGGTTACATTTTTAACTGTTTTTTGGAGACTGATGTGGTTCAGATTTTCCCTTTCCTTGAGTGCAATTCTGATCCCCTTAACCTTTGGTTGCTTAAACATCGTTCAGTCCTGAAAAATTCTAAATGTGTATTGAAACAAAATAGTGAAACCAAGCGATGCATAAAATATGAAATCATCTAGTTTCACTCTTGTTAGTCAGCTCGAGTTTGTCAAGACTGGACATACTTGGAAAAATAAGTGTTTCAAAGGAGGGTTTGCGCAATGATGCCGTAGAAGAGCCATTTTGGTTTCCTCATAGAACCTTTCAGTAAAAAGTTTTAAAAGAACCATTTTTTTTTCTTAGTGTGAAGGACATTTTAATAATCTCTAGAAACTGTTTTCTCAATATAAAGAACCTTTAGTCTAATGGGAAGGTTCCATGGATGTTAAAGGTTCTTCATGGAACCACTAAAGAACTTTTATTTTCAAGAGAGTAGACCACTGCAGTTGGGAACAGTTTTTATCATGCTTTAATATTTTTTTTGTTTGTTTGTTTGTTTTTTTAATTATTATTATTCCTTCTACACTCGTCTGTCTAGATCTCTTAATTCACTTATTACTGAACTTGATTACAGTAACAACTTTAAAGCAACAAGACAATGGAGAGACAAAAAACAAAACAACAACAACCAGTTTCTGAGAACTAACACTAGCACTGTTTATTGTTTCTCACTCCTGTCTAAAGGCATTCGGATGGAAGTGCGTCATCCAGCCAATGATGTGTTCTCAGTCCCGGCATCTGTAAAAATTCCAGGATCTCCTCAGGCAGGATACACTGAGAAATAAAAGAAAAAATAATAATATATAAGAGCGTAGAGAATAAAACTTTTCTACGTTGGTTAAAGAATGTAAGAATGTAGCATTTTACATGTTGTAAATGACATTCAGCCACTGAAAGTAGTGACGGTTGCCTTTAGATATGTTTCCCGTCTGGGTAAGGTGGCAATTTCCTGCTATTGTTCAAAAGAATTTATGTATGTGATCTTACGGGAACATGGCGTGCTATTCCAAATTCTGTTTATGTCAGAGTTTACTCAGGTTTACCTAAATCAGTCAGGTGAGTTTAGATTTATGGGAAAAATATTTTTACTACTTTTTTTGGGTCACATTTATCAGTGTAGTTTAGGGATGAGCTCAAACTAAATTGTTTGATAAAAATCCATTAGCAAAAACATATAATTCTTTTGCAAGATATTGTAACACTTTTTTATTGCTGCACCCTGCATGTTGCACATTTTCCATTGTGTAATAATTGATTACAATAGCATGGGCACATAGATTACGATAGCTAGCAAATTGCAATCACAAGCAACTCACATATTAAGCATGTTTGCTGTCCACCCATATGTAAATGTAATTATGGACACTACGTAAAGTGTCATCAAGCCTTTTAATCAATTATTGAAAAACGGTCAGAACTAATTTGAGAACCGCCTTCAGTTCAGATCAATGAGAGTCTTTATCAAGTGTTTGGTTCCGTCATGCATCAGCGCCTTTCCTGACTGTAAACCTGCCGCTGGTTCTTTGAAGGAGTTCTCGGCTGGAGGAAATGGAGTTAGTGAAGTGAACAGGGTCAACCTAACAGGAAAGAGACGCTCAGGGGTGACGCGTGGATGTGACATGAGCCCACTGAACGCGTTCATCCTCACAAGACGACGAGTCTGGAAGGCATCGCTAAAAAATAAAATAAAATAAATAAATAAAATTTAAATGCATATTTCCAAGCAATAACTTTTTTGTACTTTTGTGCAAAACTTTTTTTTCTGCTGTTTAGTTTTTGTGTTGTGTGCTCTGTAAATGCTCACATAGTTTCGAAATGGCACGAATGAACGAAATAAATAAGCAAGTGAATGAATGAACAAAATGGTCAAACTTTTTTTGAATTGTCTTTTGAATGTTTCTAGCCTATATATCTACAAAAGTTATTCGGATTTTATTTTATTTTTTCAGTACTCTTGACGCGTTCCCCCCTTCTCTCGTTCTGTTTTATGGTGCTGTACTCATTTCAGTCAGATTTCCCTTATTTCACGGTTCAGTGGATGTTCAGGGTGAGCTCGTGCTTCCTCATTGGCCAGCGAGCCGCTGCTCTCCCATCTCACTTTCCCCATTCATACATCCCTCCTCTCCTCTCCTCCTCTCACGCCTCCTCAACATAACTCACACTTATCCATGACAATCACTTTCTCATAGACGGGACTAATTATTTAAGACTGGAAAAGAGTTCAAAAATACCCAGTGACAGAGACGAGACAGGTGAGTATTCTGTGTTTGAGGTTCAGCGCTGCAAAAGTTGGGCATGTGTTCTTTCTGATTTTAGTTTGACCAGAAATTTTTTGTCGATCTGCAATCACCGTTTCGTTTTTTTCCCTTTTTTTTTCCGGGATAAAAACACATGCACGTGGAACTACTTTTCATTGGCGAATGATTTGAGTTCCTTGTCCACTTTGGTATGTCGCTTCGTCGCTCGTTTCCAATGTGTTGACAGTCGAGAAAGACGTTATTTGATGGATTACACGTACGCGCTAGGTAAGACGCTTCAAATGAAACACTAGACGCTCTTGGTCCTCTTCGGAGGAGAGGCGATGCAGTTACTTAACAGTCCTGTTGAGCCTCCAGTCACTTAATTGGCCACAGATGCGGAATTCTATGCTCTTTTACCGTTTAGAAATTGGATGCATTTGGGAAAGTTTATGAGGCGAGCCCAGCTTTCGCCCGCAGGAGCCCGAGGTCTGACGCTGCGAATATAAATCGAGCGAATTATAAGACTTCTGATTTATTCATTACAGTCAGTATGTTCAGGTATCGACAGGGCAACTTCTCTTTCATTATCGCGATGGCAGACAACTGACGAAATCCTTTTAATTTCCTTTATTACCGTGTTCCACTTACGTAAGCGTCCGTCGTTCTTCGTTTATTGTTATGTTATTCAAACTAATGTGAAGTGTGTAAACACGTAGGTAACTGTGATATATGCACTAATTGATTTAAAATAAGTTCTCGTATATTATATGCACTTACAACCCAATTAAATTGAAAGTTGAATTGCAAATTTAAGTAAAAACCAAAGTGACAACCTGCAGTCATAAATTTAGACTACTGCACCTTTAAATCACTTTAAATTTAATTAGCGGTGAGGAAAGTCTTATTGACATTGAAAACTTGAACAGAAATAAATTATTGTAACAAGTGGACTGAAACAAAGATTATTTAATAGCTGCATAATGATGCATGAATAATGAATGTTTTTACAGTGATTGATCGGGAAAGGGGAAAGTAAACTGGCTGAGAAAGGCCTTTTGGTGTTCTGCTGTAAAAAATAAATAAATAAATAAAAAACTTGCAACTAAAAAGTTTTATTTATTATTTAGGCTACATCAGGATGCAATAGTTAACTCGTCATCCCTCCGCTGTTCTTATAAATCCTCATTTAAGGATTTGTCTATGGCCTTTAAAGAAGGATAAATACACTTTAAGACTGTGTGTCAGTGGTCAGTGCACAAATCAGGACGATTTGCGAGAAATAAAGTTCTGATGTTGCTGTGTTTTGAAAAGGCCATCATCAGTTATTTTCACAGTCCTGCTGAACTGCTGTGGAATGTTAAATAATGCTAGTGCCAGTCTGCTCTGTAATTGCATGCCGAAGGAAAGGCGAAAGACACCGTCCCCGAGGTGCCCTTTCACCCGAGACTTTGTAAGCTACACTTATTAAAACGAAAAGTGTTTCAATATGTGGCTGCTCTGAACGTGAAGGGGGCTGGGCCTATATACTTAACAAATTGACTTATCTTATATAACCTTATCTTATAAACACATTCAAAAACGAAAGATGAAGAAATGGAAAGAGAAACGTATAAATATATAAGCTAACTGATCTTAAATATGAAAAATATTATTATTATTATTATTATTATTATTATTATTGTGACTTTTTAAAAAAGTATATTTAACTTTTAGTTAGCAGAGGCCTGTGCAGTCAGTTAAATAAATAAACAAATAAAATAAATAAAACTCTGGAGGGATGAAAGGTATATGCTACAATTCTTAGAGGAATAAATGCAGCTCTGTTTAACGGTGCTCCATTCGTGCCCCTCATATAAGCTCATGAACCAGATCTGACCTCTCTGTTTAGATTACTGGATGTGGTTTAAATGGAAACCAGTGTGCACATTTTATTCGCAAGAACTGCTGCGCTGCTTTACAATTTATACACTATGCAGGTAAACGCAGAGAATACAGATAAACGAGCTTCTCTTTTTTTCTAAAGTAAATTATCACTGTAGGGCATGAATAAATGCATTTCCTAGAATCTGAGACGGAAGTCAATTTTGAGAAGAACTGGCATGGCGAAAGGAAATATGTTCACGGAGGAGAATCCGTGAAATTCAGAGAAATAAATAAATAAAATGGTTTTGTGCTAATTTGTGAGAGATGGGAATTAATGAATGGCTAAAAGATAATCGATGAATTCGTTTGCTCTTTAAAATTTTCCGAATTTAGCAGATGAAAACTGAAATAAGGTTAAATTTCAGAGCTTAATTTGGGACAGTTGTCTTGGGGCGGCGGCCGGAATTAAGTCAGAATTAAGAAACAATTTGGTTAAATTAGCCCTTTATCTATTATTATTATTATTATTATTATTATTATTATTATTATTATTATTATAGACGTTTAACTTGGGCCTATTTATTTGTTAGTTTTGCACTGGGTAAACTCGAGCTTCCTCTAAGATGACCTGTGGATTTGTTTTTTTGAAGGGGCCGTGAAGTGAACATCACACATTTCTGGGCTCTCTGTCCAAAGAAAATGTTTCAGACCGTCCCCGACACGTCGTCTTACGTCAAGGTAAGACAACATCGTCACTACGAGCAGGTAATGTCAGAGGAAACAAGACTGGAACTTCTAAATTGCCTTTTTCCTCTTCCCAGTTTCATTGATGACTGATGTAAATGGCTTGCTAAAACGCGGTTTTCCGGATTCACCTCTCGCCATATTTGACTCAAAATGGACGATAGAGTATGAAGGACGTTTAGTTTGACGAATGATTTAATTGGTTTACAACACATCTGGGAGAGAGTACACTGTCTGTCTAGCTTAGTCTTAAATTTGATTTGGCTATTGAACGAAGGGACAGGCCATCTCTGACCTTCACAAATGTTACTTATTGCACATTATTGTATTTGACGTGGCGCTTTCACTCTCTCTCTCTCTCTCTTGACATGGTCTTAAAGAATGTAAACATTGCAAACGGCAGACATCTGTTTTTGCATGAACCAAGTTCCACCAACCATGCATAGGGAAGTTTCCATATAGAACTCGAACTGTTTAAGGAATCTCTACAGATGGGTTTTGGGTCTACTGTACAAGCCCACATTGATTATGCCACTTCTACTGAATTGCTCACTATATTATATAGGCTACCTCTTTATGAAAGATATGTTGTATTATCACTGTTCGTTCTTTTAGAGGCTGAAAGGTACATTGGCATATTTTGGATGGTTATTTATGGCGAAGTGCCACAGCAATAACTTTAATGTATCAAAAGGCTTGGTGCACAGCGCACAGACAGAGCCATGAAAATGAAGTATTGTGCCTGCTAAAGTCATTCATTATATCTTTACAATCAGCATACTTTCCAGAGCCGAGTTGTTATGTTATGGAGACTTATTGCCCCCCTGCATAAGGGAGCTTTTCATGCAGACGCTATAGTTTGTGTTCCTCCACAGAGGGGCTGCGTTTCACAGTCCCACGAACAGTCCTCGATTTGTTTCGAGACATTAACAGAGCAGGAATGTTGAGGGAAAACCTTCTCTTTGAAATCCAGCTTTCTCTCCACAGACTGAATAATAAATAGTGCACTGCGTGGCAGTGGAGTTGGGCCACGTATAAACAACAATAAAATGGAGCAATAGAAGTCTCTGGGAATAGATTTGTTATTCTGTTTTATGATTTTTGTATTTAATCTTATTTTTAAACACTCTTGGGGTGTGTCTGTATTAGAGCATTCTTCTAATACAACCAAACCCACGTTTTTGTTTTGGTCAAATTTGACAAATATTTAACAAATATGTTCCAGAAATGTTTCCACAAGTATGTGCCCCTCCCCCTCTTTCATTCGCGCGCTGCAGATAAACGATCATATTTGGGTGTTGTTGCTGGCGGACGGAATTTGAGCGGGAAAGGGGATTTACCTCAGCACGCCTCAAGAAAGCCCAGTTTCAGAGAAATATTCAGCTTCATTCAGGCGAAGCCAGCGGGTTAAGGTTTTTGTTTTGTTAAGGCCGGACGAGACTGGGGCTTTCCAATAAAAATAAATCTCAAATTAATTATGGCCCGGAGCAGGAGGCCAGACAGTTTGCTGTTGTGTGCTGAAGTCTCTATTTTTCGATGTTCGTATCATTCTTCGCTCGTGAGAGGAAAAGGGCGCGTGACGGTCTTGAGAAACCTGAGAATCACGATGCCTATCAGGACAGCCTCGCTCGAATATTTTTCGCAAAACCATAGATAGATAGATAGATATAGGATCTACAAAATAGGTCTTCTTGTAGACTTTAGTAGCCCATTAAGTAATTGTACAGTCGAAAGTCAATTTACCACGTTGTTCCCACCGTTTTTTGTTTTTACTTTTTTCTTCCTTTTAAAGTTGAGGAAGCCTCTGGTCTCACTCTGGGTTAGTCTTACTCCTGCACTTCAGGGTTTTTCCAGTAGCGTTGGGCCACTGGCTTCCCACAGGTCGTGGTTGGGAGAAATGCCTGGCTGTCAAGCTCCAGCGTCGAGCCAGATGTTCTGTGGCTCACTACATAAACCAACATGCATCTGTTTATTGGCCTTCCAAAATGTTTGTTACCGCTGGACTCATAATGACCTGGGCAAGTGCCACGCGGGAAAAGAGGCTGATTTTTCTAGGTTTAATGATGCACCTCACGACGATGTTTGTTCCATAAATAAAACTTCATTTTTTTCTGGACAAGCTATCATTACATCTTGAGAGTTGAAAACTCACCGTATCTTAAAACAGCCTTGGTTTAGATAAACAAGATTGTTGTCATCAAACAACGAATACCATACCGACCTACTATATCAAGTCTTTGCTTTAATTCACCACAAATGCAGTTCGTAATTTTGAATGAAACGCTTGTGTTCACTATTTATCTGATATATAGTTTAGTCTCAAGTAAAGAGACGTCTCATTTATAATAATCGAAACGGAGACCATAAAACATAATTATACTGTCATTAGTGACCCCTCTCCGCCAGATCTCCGTCTCGTCATGCGCTCAGAGATAATGGTGTTTTAATTAAAAGAATGGTGGAGTCTAAGCGGCCCCTCTAGGGAAACATATGTTTCAGCTATCAAGTCCCACGCTCTATGAAATGATGTCCACCCCTTCCACTGCAACTCGCATGCACATGTCCCAAAAAAAAAAAAAAAAAAAAAAACACTGATATGACGATCCAAATCATATCATCAAATAAATAATAGTGGTGAAATGGTTAGTTGAACCAGAAACCAATTTCCAAATATATGCTTTGTGCTATACTTGCCAGAATGCAGAACACAGAAATGGATTAATATATGCCAACGCCGTTTATTTGAATGAAAGAAAAGCCAGTGTTGTTTTGTGCACGAGAGAGGGGCCCTGACTCGAAATGGTTAAACAAGGTGTCTCCGTTAATTACTGTGCAGGCCTCAGGCAGGAGAAGCCTTGACCCCTAGCAGGATCCAGATGTGGCGCTCTCGAGGGGGCCTCTCCCCCCTCTAGACCCCCATGTCGCAAACCGTGCAAGCCAGCCGGCGCAGACTCAGTCTCGTTCCCCTAGGCATGGCCCTCTGAGTCAGGGGGTCTCAGGATCCGGGGGTCTGGTCACGTTTTGGGTTGGCTGCGCGTCTAGAGTGCGCTGGGTAATAGAGCGCACCGGAAAAAAATGTAGGGGGTGGAGACTAACTCTCGCATTTGGAAAAGGGAATCACAAGCACTGTATTTAAAGGAATATAACGGCATTTTTACAATATAATATTGATGCAAAATAGATTTTTTTTGACACTGTACACTTTAAAATTCGTGTTTTTATCACGATAAATAATGTTGAGAGTTTCAGTTCTTTTTCAGGACGAAAGTAGGCTAAATATTTAATGTACAGTAAATGTAGTCTAGAATAGAGACGATTCCCCTCATTTCCCATGAAGATATGACATATGTGAGGCCATATGTTACTGATTCTGCGAAATGTCGAACAGCAAGCACACGAGAGGTATCAGCCTCTCTATATGGTCCATACAGGCTATTGCTGGAGATATGCTGTTCATGTGCATTCAGAGGTGCGCTCACGTGTGGAGCAGACAGACTCGGCGCTGCGGGCTTCGGTTTTATTAATGGAAACTCGTTTTTGCAGCGAAAGAAGTTCGGACAGACTCGTCACATTCTTCCCTTCAGCATAGGTAGATCCAGTTCGCGCTTTCCATTATAGCGGAACACCGATCCTGATGTTAAGACATCATTTTATAGTTTATATGTTTATTCGATCTCCTATAAACCCGCAATCTTGTAAAAAGTCAACCAGATTTATAGTTGTTATTTTTTTATTTATTATATTTTCGTCAGCTTTATTTAATTTGTCATTTGAGATTTGTTATTATTTTAACATACATTCGATGCGTTAATGCAATGTTTCTACCAAGTCGCGTAGATTAATGTCGGAAAAAGCGCAACAAATGTAAAGAGCTGGCAGGCGTTCTGTAAATATTTCCAGGCAAAAACATGTAGCCTACAAAGGAAAGAAACACTATTGTTTTGGTGTCTTATCTTCTCGGGACAAATATCCTGCTTTGGGTGCCGTAATGAAGGCAGGGCCAGTGACACACACACACACACACACACACACACATACACGTCTTCCTTCTCAAGCGCAGTGACTTCACTTCCCAAATTTAGAGGAAAAAAACCATCCGGCGAAACTGTCTCTGTCTCTCCGCCACATATCGGGGGCTGGAATTAATTCAGACGCGTGTCATGTTTGGAATATTGTCGGGCTCCACTGAAAATTGCGCAAAATGGACGGAACTATTAAGGTAAGAGTGGAGGAGAGGGATCTTTCTGAGATGGACAGAGTTTGAGAGCTTAGACGCCTGTAGTTCTGCCTGTCTGGGACTTTTCAGCCGCTCCGAGCAGCGCTTTTCCTCTTCTCTCTCTCTCTCTCCAAGTTTCCTTTTCCTTTTCGTCGAAACTTTGCTGAAAGTTGAAAACTATAGCGGAGGATACGAGCGTTCAGATGGATTCTACACACACTCGGACGCTCGTAAAAACGCACGGGCTAGACCCGCTGTTTGTGATGGAGTAAAGATGTTTCGCCAAGAAAAAAAAAGGAGAAAAAAAATCTAACGTTTCGTTTTTAGGATTAGAATAGCGAAAGTCTGGTGCTCGACGAGGCTGCTTTGTGTTTTCAGCATACCGTGGCGTGTGTGTGTGCGTGTGTGTGTGTGTGTGTGTGAATGCAGTGCAGTGGTTTATATAAATCATAAAGCTTTAGGCTGGAGATGTGGCTGCGCAATTGGAGTGGCACCGTGCCGAGGTTTTCCAACCATTCATATAGTTCAAACGCCGAGCCCACCCACAATAAAATATTACTCCACAGTCGTTCCCTTCTACTGATAACTAATAATAACTACTATACAACACTCTTGAATGGGTTGTTAACACAAATTATCAAATAAATTATTTGTGTGTGGTCCACACCGTTACTTTGTGCATTTTCGATAGTTTTATATTTAATAATAATAATAATAATAATAATAATCCGCTTATCGAATCTCTGATTAAAAACGGCTATCAATATTTGAATGAAATAGCTATTTCTGAGCATCACTGATTGATTGTTGACTCTTGTGTGCAGAGTAGGGCTGGAGATTCAAACACTCATTTTTTGCGGTCATATAAGTGGTTTTGGGTGTGGTATATGTTTGGGGCCGTACACATCATGCTTGTGTTAGATTTTATCATGTTAAATAGACTGTTTCGATTGCACTGGGGCGACTGGGGACAGAAAATAGGATGATTTTAATGCAGCAACACTCCTTCAAAGAGCGTAAAATCCTTGTAGAATGTATGGCATTAAGAATAAAAATATAGTGTTTGTTATTATTATATAATCAAGTACTGTTGTGATTGGCTGTTAAAAATGACAATGAATAAATAAATACATATTATTATTATTACTATTATTACTCTTAAATAATAATAATAATAATAATAATAATAATAATTATAATAATTATTATTATTATTATTATTAATGTATTATTATTATAACAATGTCAACACATAATTAAATTGTTCATTATAGTTAACTACTGTTCTGTGAAATTTTATTAAATCAAAACCATAAATCATATCTCAGTTAAGATAAGATATAAGCTAATGGTTGTGTGGTTTTGCATGTTAATTTACAAAAACACACATAAAAACACACTTAAAAATGTTAGACATTTTGTCTGTACTTTGTCAGTTTATATACTGTAATATATATATATATATATATATATATATATATATATATATATAATGTTTGTGTGTTTTTGTATATTAAAAAACAAAAACATAAAAATATATTAGATATTTCTGTACTTTGTCAGTTTATATACAGTAATATATAAAGACAGTGACACTGGGGACAGAAAACGATTGGGTTGGTTGGTAACCTTGTTCTGTGAATGCTAATCTTCTGTTTTGAGAGATTCACATATGAGATTTATTGTTTATTTATTATTTTGTATGACCCTAACACTAACCTCACCCTATGCTTTAAAGTTTAATAAGAATATAGTGTATAAAATACTCACCCACAATAATTTTCAAATACAGTCATCAAATATTAGAACTATACTTTGTCTACAGTAGCATTAATGTAATCTAGAGGATTTTGTCTGATATTTCATTGGAATTTGACACCTATAGCTCTGTCGATTCATTTTTTAGCTGTACACTTTAGTCGACAATGAGGAGGGGTCTCAATCCATGGGTATTTCCTGTTCCACACAATCTGGTTTCCTGTCAGGTTTCCTTTTCCTCCTGAAACAAAAGACAGGAACGCATTCTGTATAAAATAGCACTGTGCTTTTAACGGGGTCCGCATATCCCGACCGAATGACGCATCTTCTGCGGGACGGCCCACGATAATTAAGTTGGCTGTTAGGTTTCTAATATGAAATTTTTCAAAATTGCTTTTCCTGGTGAGAATCATAACATACAGTAGCACAATGTATTATTTATGCAGTGTGTTCAGCTGTTGGCGTACCTCACCATAAATCTACAACACCAAACCAGCCTGTGGTTCTGGATGGTTTAAGCGAGCCATGCAGACACGGCCAATTTATAACCTAAGGAAAATAGCACCTTTGTGAGTATTTTAACCTCATTGTAACAAGAAGCTTGCACTTGTACTCTGACCATCGCCTAGCACTCTGTTTCATAGAGATGGAGGAATTTCGCCTTTTGACAGGCCTGTCTGTACATATATACGAGCGTGAGTGTGGAATTAGATTTTCCTATTTTTACAACCCTCTGTAATCTTGGGAAAGACTGACTGCCAATCACGAATTATATGGTGAAGGCTGATATGTCTGCGTGTAAGTAACGTGTAACAGTCATAATAGCAGCTCTGGCCTTATCTGGCACCATGAAGGCATTCCTTAACTCTGCCATACTTATCATGCCACAGGCCTGCTGCTGTGGGTCGCCCCGATACTGTCCGCGGGACGCTGATCAAATTGATGACGACTGTCACAAAAGTTCAAAAGCCAAAGAGGGAAAAAGAATAGCTAAGAGAGTGTCCCATGATCCCCTTTGCCATGTACTTGTAATCTATAAAAACAGCAGTATGAGTTGTGAAATGCA
This sequence comes from Tor tambroides, assembly GCA_021397915.2. Lineage (NCBI taxonomy): Eukaryota > Metazoa > Chordata > Actinopteri > Cypriniformes > Cyprinidae > Tor > Tor tambroides. Next base: position 4,025 of record JAFVLL020030748.1, on the reverse strand, counting down.
CTCAATTTGATATTTGGATGCTGTATGCTTTACAAAAAGTATAAGGAATCATTCATTTGGGATCAAGCAGTACCTAAACTCGCTCTCGAAATCCACAACGATTTACATCTTTCAATGCCATGTGTTTGTATATCTTCATTTTTTATGCATTTATTGAGTATAAAGTTTAGTGAACGCTAAGGGTTTGACAGATGTTTTTTAACTGAAATAACAGCGCAAAATCTTCAAGATTGTTTTCAGAAAAGCAAAAGAAAGGTTTGACTGAGATGTGAATGGAGACGATCACATGCACGTGTAGACGCTGCTCTCTCCGGAGGGGCCTGTCTGCCGCGTTTGTTTTCTTTAATAAAACTACATCACCCCAGCTGAGCGCCTGCAATGAGAGCAAATGTAGAAGTGACCCTGGACAGATCTCTCTGCCTCTGTTCTGTCTCACATATGAGTCATGGACAAGATTAAGAAATCTTGTATACTTATTGAAAGTCACATTTTGAAATTATTCTCCAAAACAAAAAGTGGTCAATGTGATGTTAACGGTTGTTTTTTTGTGACAGTTGTTATGATGATGATGATGATGATGATGATGATGATTTTCTTAATAATAAATACAACTGTTGAAGTCAACATAAAAAGCAAAATTACCCTATTTACTTTGGTAATGCACATCCCTGGTCTTAGTGTGGGAAAACTGGGGGGAAACTATATAGCCTATTCATATTCTTTATCAAAACACAATAACTTCACCTCCTAAACGACTTTCCTTTCTGCTGACATCACAAATCCCTCTTTTTTAACTCCTCCCCCTTCAACCTCCTGACTTCATTCTGCTATGTAATTCCCGCTGGATAAAGTCAAGTCCTACTTTACATTTTTTTTTTTTTTTCTCAGATTGAATATAGCATGGACATATGTGAAACTAAGTAAAATAAGTTCTTTACTTATTGAAAATCATGTTTTGAAGTGCTTCTCAATGTTTAATAGTCAAAGTGAAGGTTAATGACATTTTAATGGTAAATAAGACATGTTCATATTTGATTCAAATTTTTACTTGCAGTTTCTTTGTAATTGTGAAATTTACTAGCGATTTCTGAAGGAAAATTGTTTCTACTCCATTTTTTTCAGTGTTCAAAGTAAAAAAATAAAAATAAATTCAAAGTTGTAATTACGGCAAAGATTATTGGAGTATGTTTTACAAGAAAATACTATTTCAGTTTTTGTTAATTAAAAATTTGACATTTATTTGCATTTAATTGTGAATTTTTTAATGTATTTATTTTATGAAATTTACTTGCAATTTCTAAATGAAAAGTTTTCTACACCATTTTTTTTTGTCATAACTCTAAAGCATGTGACTGAATTTTTATGATTATTTATTTATTTACAATACCACCTGGTACATAAAAGTCCACATGAAATCGAAATGTACTACCCCATTTACTTTCATAATGCACTTTCCAGGTGCTCAATTCATTGGTGCACATTATTCCAAGAAAAAGTACATTCATAATCTTTTATTAGAACACAATAACTTGCTCCACCTCTGAAACAACTTTCCTTTCTGCTAACATCACAAATCCTCATTTTTAGCTCCTCCCCTTCAACCAGCTGACTTCATTTTTCTATGCAGTTCAATTGAAAAATTCTTCTCTACATTTGTTTTCCTTATTGAATATCCTATTTCACATGGAAATCAAGTAAAACAAGATGCATTCCTTGTTGACTTGAAGCCATTTTTCCCGTATCCGTAGCAGTGGTGTGGGCTGTGTAAGCAATCAATTGCACTGCTTCATTTGCACCCAGCATCTGTGATTCTGCCCTTCAGCAAGAAACAATTTACAGTTTGTTTTGCTTAATTCTGGTTACACATGATGAACTGAAAGTCATTTGTCATTGGCTCTGTTCTTTAATGAGAAACAGTGATACAGTTTCGGCCCGTTCACTCCTCCAGGAGGCGCTGTCAGTGGTGAGTGAAGACCAGTCTCTGTTTGAGCCTCCGTACGCAGCTGCTGCTCCCTTACCCAAGACAGACATGACTGCGTCCGGCACACAGGACTACGGTCAGCCTCACAAGATCAACCCTATCCCCCCTCAGCAGGAGTGGATCAACCAGCCCGGCCGGGTTAATGTCAAACGAGAGTATGACCACATCAATGGATCCAGGTATGGCAGAAAAACCCCCTTTGTTGCTATTATTCTGTGTTCGTGAGTAGTTCTGTCTGAAATAAGCATTAGTAAGCAATAGCCGTTCTGACTCTGCTTTTTTGTTTTCTTTCTAGCAGAGAGTCCCCGGTGGACTGTAGTGTGGGTAAATGCAATAAAATGGTGGGTGGGACCGACGCATCTCAGATGAGCTATACTGGCTACATGGATGAGAAGTGTGCTCCGCCCCCAAACATGACAACCAATGAGAGGAGAGTTATAGTCCCAGCAGGTATTGACTGCGGATTGAATGCTGCATTTGTAGGGGACACAAATGTAATACACTGGAAAACTGATGTAGAAACAACTTTCACTCAGAAATTGCTAGTAAATTTCATGATTTATTACGAAAAAAAAACAAAAAAAAACATAGCAAATAACAAAATTTGAAGTAGAAAGGTTGAAACTGTATGTAATATTTTCATATTAAATTTTAATATAGATGTATTTTAAATATAAAAAGGCTCAGTTATAGTTTACCCAAAAATTAAAATTCTGTCATTATGTAGTCACCCTCAAATTGTTCGAAACCTGTATGAATTTTAGCTGTTGGACACGAAAGAAGATATTTTTCAGAATATTGATGGTAGCCATTGACTTCCACAGTATTTCTTTTTTTTTTTTCGTACTGTAGAAGTCAATGGCTACCATCAACAGGTTTCAGCAGGGTGAGTAAATAATGATAGACTTTTTTGTATTTGTGTGTGAGCTGTCCCTTTAAGGTGTAAAAGCTGCACTAAAATGAACTATAAAAATTTTGCTTCTAAACATAAGAAGCCAACAGTAGCCATGTCCTTATTTTCTTGAGCTCGCAATTAATTTTGCACAAGATCTTAATGATAATCTGAACTTAATGAAAGTTGCTGGAGAAAACAAGACACTATTGAAAATAGTAATAATGTGTGACCAGTCGTTATTTGGAACAGTCGTTATTTTTGGATTTCCATTTGCTGCCACTAATAGAGCAGAAATGATTACTTTGTTTCTCTGAAAATGCTGAATGTTTTTGTAAATGACAATAAAAGATCTGCTTACTGCTTTAGTCCTCATATTAAAGTGGTGATATAAACCAATGAAAACTGCTTGTAAGCTATCTAATCCTTGAGTCTCCAGCTAATTTGTGACTTTATTTCCATTTCAGACCCTTCTCTCTGGTCTCCAGACCATGTGCGGCAATGGTTAGACTGGGCCATTAAAGAGTATGGTCTTCAGGAGATCGACACAGCCATGTTCCACAACACAGATGGAAAAGAACTTTGCAAGATGAGCAAAGAGGACTTCCTGAGACTTACCAGCGTCTATAACACGGAGGTCCTGCTCTCACATCTCAATTACCTCAGGGAAAGTAAGTCCATCACCTCTTTGTATTCGTTTGAGATTGGCTAATTTGGGTCTTTCACTATTGCTGCCATTCTCTTAGTGTTTTTGTGCCTTCAAATGTGTAACATACAGCTTTTCTATGCCTCGCATTATGACATCAGAATATATTGTAACCCTAATATTTCATATTTGTATCACACTGTCAGAAAAGAAATGGTGCAAAAGCTGTAGAAAAAAAATAAAGCTGTCACTGAATGGTAGCCACTGATATGCACCATTTAGGTACTAACATGTACCTTGTGGGGACTAAAATGCAATTTTGGGTGGGTAAATAAGGTATAAAGATGTACCTTTTGAAAGTGTACCATTCCAGTGACAGCTTTTGTACCTTTTTTATGAGATTGTACCCTTTCAAATGTACACTCTAAAAATTGCTGGGTTAAATAAAACCCAGCACTGGGTAAAATATGGACAAACCCAGCGGTTGGGTAACTTCCCAGAAGGTT
>JAFVLL020030747.1:0-14154 GCA_021397915.2 Tor tambroides | reverse complement strand
ATTTTCTGCAATTCTCCAGCTGTGATCCTTGGAGAGTCTTTAGCCACTCAAACTCTCCTTCTCACCGTGCATTAGGACGATATAGACACACATCCTCTTCCTGGCAGTTTCATAACATTTTATGTTGATTTGAAATTCTTAATTATTGCCCTGATGGTGGAAATGGGAATTTTCACTGCTCTAGCTTTTTTCTTAAATCCACTTCACTAATTTATTAAGCTCAATTATCTTTTGCTGCACATCAGAAATATATTCTTTGTTTTTTCTCATTGTGATGGATGATTAAGGGAATTTGGGCTTTGTTTTCCCTCCTATTTATATTTCTGTGAAACAGGAAGCCATGGCTGGATAATTTCATGTTCATAATCACACTGGTGTGCTCAAAATTGTGAATATGAATGGGAATATACTTCAGACATATTTTACTCATAAGAATTACTAAAGGTACCAATAATTGTGTCCAACGTGTATTTGAGGAAAAACAGTTATTTCATAATGAGATTTTCTCTCATTTTCAATTGTTTTAATTTAGTTCAATGAAAGGTTAGATTTTTGTGATTAAAAAATAATAATAATAATAAAACATCAAAAGGATTAATAATGCAGGCTAATTTTCACAGCCTTCTTTCATATTTACCAAGAGTACCAACAATTCTGACCACGAGTGTACCTATGGCCAAGTATGGTGGAGGAAGTGAGCTGTTGTGGGAAGTCTTTGCTGCTTTAGGGCCTGGACAACTTCCAGTAAATAAAGGAAACATAAATTCTGCTCTCTACCAGAAAATCCTAAAGGACAGGGGTGTCCAAACTCAGTCCTGGAGGGCCACTGTCCTGCAGAGTTTAGCTTAATACACCTGCCTTGAAGTTTCCAATTTGTCTAGTAAACCCTTGATTAGCTGGTTCCGGTGTGTTTAATTGGGGTTGGAGCTAAACTCTGCAGGAGCCCTCCAGGAGCAGGATTGGACACCCCTGCTGAAGGATAATACCCAGCCTTCAGTTTGTAAGTTAAAGCTCATGGGCAGCTGGATTATGCAGCAAGATAATGAGCCAAAGCATGGGAGTAAGTCCACCTCTGAATGGGTTCAATAAAAAAAGCTAAATTAAAGTTTTGGAGTGGCTTAGTAAAAGTCCTGACTTGAACTCAATTGAGATGCTGTAGCAGGACCTTAAATAGGCAGTAAACAGACAAATCTCTTGCAGATTGCCTTTGTTGTTTTTAGTTTGAAGATCTGAATACGTTTTCATAGCACACAAAGCAACTTTGCTACCCACCTAAAAAGTATTGTGACGCAAATTTTGCATGGGAAGCACCACTCACATTTCCTTCAGAAAATCTAGTTTAAGTTTTGCCGTTTCAGCACAAGGATTGTTTTATGTAACGGTGCACTGCCTTGTTTCTACATTCAGCGTTTCTATTGTTCATTTATCCGTAGAGTCAAACCAACTGACCAGACAAATTTGATCAAAACTGGTTAGCATGCAAATGTTTAATATCTCATTAATAGTGGTCAATTCGGGCTCGAAATTAATTTGTGGTTTGGCTTCTGAAATGTGTGCAGAGCTCAAATCAAGAGAAGTGTGAAGAAGGTTATGTAAAAGTGACGTGAAGAGAGTTATGGATGATTCATAGGGCAAATACTTAAAACGACAGCAGTGACTATTAGAAAACATGTTCTGGCTTTTAGCACCAAGGTGCCGTGGCATCTTTTCTGTGGGATCAAACAAACAATTCCTGACAAAATCAATTCGTTTGAGGCATTTGTGTAAGGAGTGATCAATAGACGTTTTTTTTTTCTTGGCAATGACGCGTTGAGCATCCAGTCTCAAATAATCCCCGTCTAACTGCTCTAATAAGCCTCGGCTCCATTCCACACATGTATACCTTGCTATTGATTTTTCTTACCTTGTACGGGTCCTGCCCACCCAGACTGCATCTCTCAGAGTGTTTTTCTTCTTGACTGGCTGCCCACCTGTTGTCTTACGACATGGAAAGACTTTTCTCTCCTTATGTCCTCTTTAACTCTGGAAAATTCTCATAAGTTTTGCCACTTATGCAAGATATTTTAGCATAAAAACTTCACTGGGACTCATTTATATACACTTTTTTCAATGTCCAGGATATAAAATACCTTTTTTTAATGTTCTTTTAAGCACAAATTTATATGCGAATTAGGCTTGCTTTAATGCCAAAAATCCCCTAGGATTATGAGAATAAAGTTATAATGTTATGAGAATAATCTCATAGCATGTCTTTTATGACAATGTAATTATTTTCCAAGATTTAAATGGTAGTTATGAGATTAAAGTTGTAATATTTTAAGAATTATGTCAAAAATACAAGATTAAAGTCATATTTTGAGAATTGATTCAAAATTACAAGTCATAATATAAGATTAAAGGCATAAGAAAATGACATCAAAGTGCAGTGGTGTTGTCCGATGGCAAAGCAGAGGATATTACATTATTTCACAAATGATAAACTTGAACGTGTTATTTGCATGCCCCGATTCAATGAATTTATAGGCAAAATATATGTTGTTATTCTTATAACATTCTTTTTTTTCTCAGAACATTATGACATTTCTTATTACAGATATTATGGAAATCTCACAATGTTACCACTTGGTTCTTGAAACCTTAGATTTTATCATTTTAATGTTCCATTTAAAGTGCCATTATATGTTGTAGTTTAATCATCAAATAATGTTAGGGCTGGGCGATATATCTCATGCGATATGCATGCGCATCTCGTCAGTAAAGCCGGTTCCTTGATTAGCAGTAAATCTCCATCACCTGTTTTCAAATGGAGCGGCGTTTAATACACGGAGCCGTAGATCACTGACAAGCCACGCAATATCGCGTTCAATACCGCAGATGAATCGCCTTCGATAATGAACGCGATATTGCGTGGCTTGTCAGTGATCTACGGCTCCGTGTAATAAACCCCGCTACATTTGAAAACAGGTGATGGAGATTTACCTCTAATCAAGGAACCGGCTTTACTGACGAGATGCGCATGCATATTGCATGAAATATATCGCCCAGCCCTAGATTAAATGACAGAAAAGAGAGGATGAGCTCCACTCCGAGACTGGTCTTCAAGATGGAGTATTGCACCATGCAAATCGCTTCAAGTAGAAATCCTGTGTAGGTGCATTTACGCAGATACCTGATTTGCATAATACTTTCAGTGAATCAGGTGTTAAAGCAATGCAGACAGCATATGTGACTAAATGGCATTATCAGTGAGCACAATTCATTCTTTGTGAAACCCCTCTCGGTTTCTTATTCCACTGCGCGGGTCTCCTTCATCTCTGCTTGTCGTTCTCCCGAATCCAAACACAAATGAAGCGAAACCTTTCTGTACCCTCGGAGCTGTTTTTAGAGCTTTCTCACTCGCCCGGCTACCTCAGGCTTCTGATTTCATCTTCAGCTGGACCCTTTTCAGATAAAAGGATGACATCAAGCCACCTGTACATTATATGCTATATTGAGCATTAGTTGCCTTAGGGAGGAACAAGATAGCGAGAGACAGAGAAGAAAAATGGGTTTCTTGGCATTAAATTTTTGTGTATCTTCTAAAAGACAAAGGTTGCTTTATCTGTGTACTTTTCAAGGCCAAATAGTGATAATCCTTACCGTAAATAGCTGTCTACTCTAGAGGGTATCTAACTGTTTGGACAGGGTTGACATCCCACAACAGATGGGCCTTTTCATGAAAAGGTCACAAATTAGGACTTGAACACTGAGGTTGAGATAAATGGTCAGTGAAAGGAGGTGCTTAATCTTCTCCATCTAAGGTAGGTGAACTAAAGTAATTAATACATGACTTGTTTCTCAACCCTGTTACTTATAGAAACTGGTTTCTGGCGCAGGATAAAATTGAGTAAAATAAAATAAAAAAGTAATTGCGAATTAGAACTCACAGTTCTGTAGCAAAAAAGAACTGACCTGAAGAAAAAAGTCTGAATTGAGAAATCTAAACTCTCAGTTGCAAGAAAAAGTGGGAGAATTTTGAGATTTTGCGTCAAAAACAAGCCTCCATTAGTTACCAAGTTAGGATATGTCTGAATACAGTTTAAAACTCTGAGGATTTTTGTTATTATTTAGCAAAAACATTAACTTATTTAAATAAAATTATTAAACTTTTCACTTTTTTATAAAAATCCCAAATGATGTCATTTCCTAGTTGTTTGTTTTAATATATATATATTTTTAAATTTATTTATTTACTTTATACCAATATTTCATTTTTGACTTGACAAATCATGTGGTAACCGGCTTGCATGTAAAATGTGGAACACAGATTAATATTGTACTTTTTCTACAATTAATTGAATATCAATTCAGCAAACTATATCGAAATGACAACATTTGCATTGTTTCAATTTTTCAATACCAGTGTTGTAGAACTAGAGTTCAGACATAGTTTTAGTCTTGTCATAGACTCGAGAGGATTTGGACTCTGTCTTGTATCACATTCTGAATCATTCAGACCCTCTTCAGGTCTTGGTCTGTACTCAAAATCAACCTACTCAGGTATTGGCCTGGACTCACACTTGAATGAGCTAGTCTCGACTACAACTGTTGGCTGCTCTTGAAAGCTAATTTGTACCCTGTTTGTGGAAAGTGCCAGATACCCTCTTTCGCTAGTAGGAAGTGTTTTTCTAAATGGTTGCCATAAAAATGAATACTGCCACTCATCACATTTAATATCCCATCCTGTGAGGACATAAAGTTGTAGCCCCCACACACTCATACTCTCTCTCTATATATATATATTTAGCATTTACCAACTAGATTAGTTTCCCAAGTGACAATTTCAGAAACCATACACTTCCTATTTCTATGCAGAGGCTTATTTAGGTGTGCTAATGCTGTTGATTTGTTATGAACCTGATTTGGTTTAATTGGGCAATTAGCCGGGATTGTACAGGGGAAACAAGAGGGCTTTGCCTCACCAGATTAGAGGTTATTACCGTCAGGCAGTTTAGGGACAGCTTGTAGTCCTGTGAGGCCCCCTCCCTTCACTTCGGCTTAATACCTTATTGTCACAGGCAATTGATAGCTTCTCTCATTCACCCTGTAATTGTTCAGGGGCCAGAAGAGAGATAAGTCTTGAAATGTAATTAAGCATGACCTTTTTCCCAATGCAGACTCCCAAGACTTGACGACCATATTGTGCGAAAATGTAAATACTGAAAAAGATAATGAGACTTAAATGGACTGATAATCACCAGTTGGGGGTGGATTTGTTCGCTACAGTTTTGCCTCTTCCCATATCTGGGATGTTCACCGGGTGGTTAATGTAATCCCAACCCAGTTCTGGCATACTAAACTGCAGGACTTTATTTGCACATTGCTGTTTATGCTAATGCTAATGTGTGTAAATGAGTGATACTCAAATGGTTTTCCTTCAGAACCAGAAATTTACATTGGGCATCAAGTTGCGTCCCCAAAACAATACCTATCCCGTAACCTAGGGGTGTCCAGACTTGGTCCTGGAGGGCCACTGTCCTGCAGAGTTTAGCTCCAACTTGGCTCAACACACCTACCTGGAAGTTTCTAGTATGCCTATAGTAAGACCTTGATTAGCTGGTTCGGGTGTGTTTAATTGAGGTTGGAGCTAAATTCTGCAGGATAGTGGCCCTTCAGTAGCAAGGTTGGACACCCCTGCTGTAACCAGTAGTCTAGGTTATTTGGTAATGTTTTCTTTCTTCAGGGTTGATTGCAATAGTATTGCACAACAATTCTGATGGGATATGTGACCTTTGACATTTTTCCCTCCTTCTGTTTACAACCCTATCAAAACAGACCTGTGACTCAATTTCAGTTGTGACCCACTAGTTGAGAATCACTGGTGTAAAAGGAACAACGTTAAAACACTTAAGCTGTTCTGCCAGAATGGGAAACCAGAGAATTGCACCATCATCTGCTTTCATCTACGTGTACCAGAGATGATACGCAAAGGAATAATGTGGCATCTACTACAGGATGAAATAAATCAACTGTATGTCACTGTCAGTGAGTTCTGGCTGGGAAACATTTGTTCTGACTTCTGTGTTTAGTGAATTTGCTCAGAGGGAGAAAAGAGTCAGAGACAGAGAGAGAAAAATAAAGAGGATGAAAGTTCCCAGAAAGAGATAGCATAGCTGGCCCCAGGTGCACCACTGTTTCATTCCCCAGCAGAGAGCAGCAAGCAGAAGACAGTACAATGATTGCGGGCCTGCAGACAGCTGCTATTATGGCCGCCAAAAGAGGAGGAGTGGAGGAAATTACATGATCAGGTTTTCAATGAAAGAGAAGCCAGTAATTTGCAGAGGCGGGTGAAAGGATGAGGGAGAGAAAGGGAAGAAAGAAAGAACGTCAGTTGGAATATACTGTCAAAATGGGCAGCCATGATAATCTGTAAACATTTCCATTATTGCTCAAATCCCCAAGCAAATCATAAAGCCCCTGGCTAGCGATCGGAGTGATGGCTTCGCCCGTCGATTTGGAGCAAGGGGTCGGCTACTTTAATTGCAAATGGCTCTTTGCTTTGAGTTATTACTCAATTACTAGTGGAAGGTGTTGACTGTTGGCCTCCGTCAAGGCTGCTCAGGGAGTTCGTAGTTCCCACATAAACATAATATCCAAATGTTGGTTATAATGTCAGTCTGAAATGGGATCTATTTCGAGATAGAGGTGAGGAAATCTCTATATGGCAAGCTAAAATCCTTTTCTTTAAATTTGCATCTAAAAACTCTCATGTAAACACGACATTCCACCTCTACGCTCCTCAAAGTCCGAGGCTGGAGACTATCGACATTTACATAACAGTAGATGTACCTAAGAGGCAAGATTCTGCACAACACATCCCAGAAAATGCGGATAAGCACAATATATTTCCTCTTTTGTTGGTTTGAGAACCTTTTGGTGTTCTGTCATGGAGAATTTATTTACTAGTCCCTGAAGGAGACATACTGCCTTGGCACCTCCACTCAGAGAAATGTTTGACATTTAACTTGTATATTTGTTTGGGTCTTTAAGAAAGGCCAGAGACCTACTGCGAACCTTTGGCTTTCAAAAAGGGCGAGCGTTCTGAGCCCAAACCGAGACGAGGAGTCTTTTTTTCCCACGCTTTTTCATGTTTCCTCCCTACAAGAGAACAAATGTGGAGGAGGTGGAGAAGCGTGGTGTGGTCTAAAGCCAAAGAGGTCAAGTCAGGCAGACATTCTTTCCTCCGTCTTCTAGCGCCTACCGCCGAGCCGCCCACTGGATGATTCAACCCACGGGGGACCGACTTTACCGGAGCCGATCAATAATGTCACTTTTAAGTGGGAAGAATCTGAAAGGTGCTTTGAAAGAAGCTGAAATCTCAACTTAAGAGCTGTGGGTTTATCTTGCGACACTCAAGCGTTAGATAACCATTGGACGCCAAGAAACAAGGGCAGGGGGTGTGATGGAAGCAGGACAGAAGAAAATATCCCAGGGTACCTGTGGGAAAAAAAGACATCTTTCAGATATTTGGGTCAAGATCGGCAGGCAATAAATAATTTGACGTGCCTTTGAAACAAAGTCTTTCAGAATTTACGGACTGCTGAATTATATACTTTCCTCATCAAAGACCCACTCACTTTTTAGGCAGTTCAAAGCAAAGACTGAGTCATACGAGTCTGTAAATACAGTATGTGCTTCAGGCCAAGTTGAGGAAGAAGACAAAACAAGTTGGCCTTGTTTTCATTTGCGTCTCTAGACATAGCAATTGGGAAATTTCCTAATAAAATGCATGGCCGTTTTCCGAACAGGAAATAATTACCGGCACAAATTATATCTGAAACTCTTTAAACTTTTAATGGTGGAATATGAAATGAATATTGATTTGCCTGAAATGAGCTATTGTTCTCACTGAGAAGGGTGTCAAGTCCTGCTCTTGGAGGGCCAATGTCCTGCATATTTTAGCTCCAACCTTCCCCAGCACACTTGCTTTGAAATATCTAGTGATCCTGAAGACCTGATTATCAGGTTCAAGTGTGTTTATCCAGGATTGCAGCTAAACTCTGCAGGATAATGGCTCACCAGGAGCAGAATTGGACACCTCTGGAAGGGTATGTTTAATTCATTACTCTTACATGCATACCAGAGATGCAAAAAATCTATCAGCGTATTCTTAATTTATGTATATTTGCACAGCTGTCAGTAAACGGGGTTTCTACACACCTTTCTGTAACTACAGTCTGGGCTTCTTTCCCCATGAACATTCACAAGAATGCAGTGTTTGTGGTTTTAAGGCCATGTAAACCATGTTCCCTGGCATAACTCCACATAGAAGTGTGAGCCCATTTTCTCATAACCACTTAAACAGCATAAAGAAAATAGTATTTGTATTTACATGATGTTTCAGAATGCTGCTTCGACAAAAACCCTTGTATAAACCTTTTTCTTAATTGCATATAAACATCTTTTTTATTATTATTTTATTTTAAATCCAGTGCCTAAATATGGATTGGTACTTTGCATGAAAATTATAAAAAGCAGTAAGGGTAGAAAGAAAGGTGCTTAAACTCCAAAAAATGTAGTTTGCTGTTTATATTAGTTGTTATATTTTTGTTTAATTGTATGTGAAGCTTGCAATTTTTGCGACCGTTACTAACATCGAGAAGACTAAATATGCATTAAAACCCGTAGAATAAACAAAAAACAAATAAATATGACATTTATTTATGTGAAATTTTAGTAAAACCAGCACTTTTGTTTCTTTAGTCCTTTGTTTAACATATGTGACCCTGGACCACAAAACCAGTCTTAAGTCACTGGGGTATATTTGTAGCAATAGCCAAATATACATTGTTTGGGTCAAAATTATCCATTTTTCTTATATGCCAAAAATCATTAGGATATTAAGTAAAGATCATGTTCCATGAAGATATTTTGTAAATTTCCTACTGTAAATATATCAAAACTTAATTTTTGATTAGTAATATGCATTGCTAAGAACTTCATTTGGACAACTTTAAAGGCCATTTTCTCAGTATTTTGATTTTTTTGCACCCTAAGATTACAGATTTCAAATAGTTGTATCTCAGCCAAATATTGTCCTATCCTAACAAACCATACATTAATGGAAAGCTTATTTATTCAGCTTTCAGGTGATATATAAATCTCAATTTTGAAAAATTGACACTTATGACTGGTTTTGTGGTCCAGGGTCACATATAGGTTTGAAGTTAGAACTTGGAGAAACAACTGGTAATATCTTTCATGTAAAGATTAAGCATCTTTTTTTTAAACTTATATGGCTTTGGATATAAGGTTCTGTACCTGTGAAACATCTTTTAATGTAGCTGTTGACATTTTGCTGAACCTGCCTGTCTTTGTGGATCTGTTCGCTCACAAGTGTGCCTTTTCCTGATCTCCCAGAGGAACCTTTACTGTAGAGCAAGCTTTATACTGCACAATTCTTCAGTGTCTCTGTGACAAAACACACCTTTTGTTGTCCGTGAGTTGAGCACAACCATTCATTGGAGCCTCTGCTCTTTATATAAATAGATCCTGGGCTTTATCTATGCACTGCCCCGTTATAAAAGGTTTCCGTTTCAGAGAAATCACCTCCCTACAGCAGAGAAACCAATTCACCTGCTTGATGTCCTTCTTCACCTCTTCTTTTTTCTTCTGGCGACCCGTACTATCTTTTCTTATTTCTTCTGTTAGGGGTGAGAACAATTTAGCTGTGGCCATACTTCACTTAGCAACCCAGTGACTTCCTCTTAATCAGTGTCTTTTTCTTATTTAGAGCTGTTGCCATCAGTATTTGTTGGGCTGATGAGGGAGGTTATTTGGTCCTTGGCAACTTAAAACTGTTGCTAAGCTTTTCTGGGGTGTGTTTTCCATATAACGATGTAACGCGCTGATTAGTACGATGCATTGTTGTGGCTAGCTATTTACAACTATTTCCCAAACACGGTCACATCTCCGTTGTTTGAGCCACATCAACAATATAGGGTCGTTGTTAATGACGTTACACGCATGCGGTGGAGTAATAACTTTTGCTATCTCAGTTCTCAGAGATGCTGCTGTATTTACCATGGCACCTGATGACTAATTTACTATTTTTTCCCCTGTCATTTTGCTTTATATGATGTTTGAGTCATCGTGGTTTCCTTCTTATGTCATACTCTGGAGTTCCCTTAGGCGTTTATGCACATGCACAACTGCATAACTCTTCAAAAATGGTGCGTATTGAGGACATGCTAAAATAAATAGATTAAAAGGTATATATATATTTCAATAGAATGGAAGAAATAGATTGTACTGCATGTTAGCTTGCTTATTGTGCCCAAGAACGTAATTTACTTACATCCATATGTCTTACTAACAAGGAACTATGCTTCTAACCACAGGTCGAACCACCACGTAAGTTTGCGATGCTGTTTGCGAATGTCTGTTTGAACTGTGGTTTTGGGAAACACTGAATCGTTGAACTATGTTAGTAACGATGGAACTTGTGACCATAGTTGGCTAACAATGCTTTTGGGAAATGCACCTCTGATTGGTTTTCAGTATGTTGATACGTGGTTGTAGTGTGTTTTGGGTAGTTGCTAGGGTTTTACTCTTTACTATGTGGTTGCCAAGGTGTTCTCGATTTTATGTGATTTGGTTTTTTGTGTTCTTATTGTTATGTGGTTTCTTGGGTGTTTTTGGCTGTTTCTAAGGTGTTCTGGGTGATTTTTAGCAAGTTGCTGCCCATACAGCAAAAATGTTTTTGTCTGTATTAAATATACAATGAAATATATTTCAAAATACGTTAAACATGGCCAATTTTTTTTACATTTTTTTTTTAATTAATATATTATATAATACAGTTTTTAATATATATTATTAAGATGTACTGTTTGTGTGATTGGTAGGGCTTTGCATTTTTTAAAGCTCATTTCTATGCTGTTTTTAGGGTTTTTTTAATTAAAAAATTTCAAGTGTATGATATTCTTGTCCCATTTTTTTTATCATTATCCAAGCAAAAGTAACATGATCACTTATTAAAGTGGTTTCATCAGGGAACTGATTTGATCCTTCACTTCTTCATTGTCAATAAACAGGAGCAATCTCATGGTCTGGATACTTGTACTTAAAGTCATGTTGTTTTGGTTCTTTAGCTGGTGTGTTCAAACACTTGTTGGCTTCCCCAGTGTGAAAGATAACAGTGGATTTATACATAACAAAAAGAGTATTGAAAAGCATGCATGATCATCTTTGAAACCACAAAAGTTTCAGAATAAAGTAAAGGTCAAGCATCTTGAACAGATTTGTGTGCAAGATAAAGGTGCCATCTTGTGCTTTGAACCAGCATTGATTCTTGTGTTTGATGTATAAGGGAATCGAAAGGCTGTGCCCTTAATCCTTAGAAAGTTCTACTGGAAGTGATGGGAAGTGATTTTATGGGAAACAAGCAATAAGACAAAGGTTACCACTTGAGTACTACATCCATTAGCTTCCCTTTAAAGATGTACTTGTTTGTATTTCCACATTAAATGAGTTTTACCCATAGTACTTTTGACAAATATGTCAATCTCAAATCTGGCCACACTTGATGTGCAAGACTCATATGGCCCTCAAGTGTTTTTGAAGGGATGCACACTTTATTTTTCCCATTCAACAATATCTCATGTAAATTGATTGTGTTTTTAGTCCTTACGTATTGAAATGACTGACTGTTAAGCTGGTTGATTATTATTTCTGGTCTCTTAATGATACTGCTACCTCCATTGAGTAATAATCTCAAGCTCCATTACTCCACTAAACAAGCAGAGCAGGTAAGAGGATGAAATTAGCCAAATGGTGTAACTGCTCCAATAACTGTGTATAGTTAAAATACATGATATACATGATTGTAAACACTGCATTCGTGATAATTGGTCCCCAAAGGGGAACAGCACTTGATTAGTGGAGCCCAGGTCTATTGAATTTGAGACCCCAACATAGTTCAGCCAAACCCATCTGCCACAGGACAGATCATAGTCTAAGGGGGTGTTCAAATAACACTGTTTTCTACTAAAATTTGTATCCGTTTTGGTCGTTAATTTACACAACAACAGCATTTTGGTGGCCTGAAACCCCAAACTTTGGAAAGCGGGTTTTTAACATGCAAGTTTTTGAAAAAAAATACTATTATCATCTCCATGTAAACTTCAAAAATTTGAATGTGAATTTGTTATGTGAATGCGTATTATGTTTGTGTAATGTTTTTTTTTACAAAGTGAAATCGCCTATCAGTGTGAATGGGGATCATTTTTGACAACGTTGTCATCTGTTTGTGAAAAAAGCAAAAGCAAACTTTTCCGTTATTTACACTTTGTTATCTTGTAAACATACCCACAAGAGTTTGTGGCAAAGAAAACTGACAGAATATGAAAAAAAAACATATTTTTTAATGCTGTCAGCCCTAGTTTTTAACAGTAAGGAAAAACTAATTTGCATGTAGTTTTGTGAAGAAAAAAAAAGTAAAAAAAAAAAGAATTTGAAGGTAAGTAACTCCAACACTCAGAACAAAAGGTACAAAAGCTGGGGCAGTACATTTGTAAAATGTACACCTTTGTACCAAGTTTACAGCTAAAGGGCACATACTGGTAATGTACAAGTACATATTGGTCTCTATAATGTACATATTAGTACCTAAATGGTATATATGAGAACCTTAAGGGTACCGCCAAAGTGACAGCTTTTGTACCTTCTTTTTGTCTTCTAAACAGTGCAGTGCAGTTCATATTTTATGATGTTTCATGCAAACGTGAGCTTGACAATCAAGGGCAGGTGACAAAGAGCTCTCTACCTCTCTCATGCTTTATTTACCCCCGCCTCATTCAGCATCAAGTGATATTACTCACTAATAGTGGAAGCCGTTCGCAAACTCTCCAATCAAGATGGGCATGACTGTGGCCCAAATAATGAAGATCTAAAGGACCTCCGACATTGATAGTAATGGCACCGAAAAACACCGCAAAATGCCACCACCAGCTCGGCTCGCAATCAAGAAGCTTGTTAAATTATGCACAGTCACAATCTGTACCTGAAACCAAACATCTCAATTGATTAGGCACTCCAGTGGCCTTGGCATGCCGTGCCTGAAGTATTTGTAGACTTAATACCATCCGTCTTATGACTAGAACATGTTTTTCTCCCACACGATGGGAAACAAATATTAATTTGCAAAGGCTTTTGTTTTAACGTCAGATGCCGGACCTCTTTTGTTAGAGTAAGCTGCTTTAGAGCGACGTCTCGATGGTGGGTGTACCTGAGGTAATTTGTATGTTCACCTACTGTAGTCAACCGTTTTGTGTAACACCAAATTGAAAACATTTTTTCTCTTCTGATGGAGGTTCAGCAATGACACATTTAGCAAAAAAACAGACTCATAGTAATGTGAGGATTGCCCTTGACAAGATAATTGAGAGTTAATATTTTTAACAAGTTAATTATTAATATCATAAATTGTGGAATTACAGTGCTGTTTTAATGTGAAGTATGCAATTTTAGAGCTTAAAATATTGGTTTTGTCTCAGTACTCTTCTTACAGTAGGCTGAGTTATGATGGATGATACTGTACTGGTTAATTATGCCTTCATAAATATCAGACTTTCTAAAATGACTAGCCAAAGTATGACTGGCCCAATGACTAGCCAGTGAGTTTAATCTGCAATTGGAGTCTTGTGGCTTCCAATAATGATGTCTTTAATGGCTACTGAAATATTAATCTTTCACGTTGATATGTAACTCTTGGCTTTGGCTCTCAGGGGAGACACACATTCAGAGTGTGCAGAGTTTCTCTGATCACACGTAACTGTATTCCAGTGTTGGGCTGTTTAAGGTGTCCTTTACGCAAATGCACCTGTAGTCTTGGTAGTCATGGTAGATTTGACTAAACCTCTTGCGTCCTGTCACTTTCTTAGATAGCTAGACAAACAGAGACAGACACAGATAGATAGATAGATATATAGATAGACAGACAGACAGACAGACAGACAGAGATAAACAGGCAGAGAGACAGACAGACAGACAGAGATAAACAGGCAGAGAGACAGACAGACAGACAGACAGACAGACAGAGATAAACAGGCAGAGAGACAGACAGACAGACAGACAGACAGACAGACAGACAGACAGAGATAAACAGGCAGAGAG
>JAFVLL020030745.1:0-42128 GCA_021397915.2 Tor tambroides | reverse complement strand
CATACCTCGGGTAAGCAAGGTTTGGGGTTAATCAACCGAGAGTTCAGGGTTTAGCTGACGGTAAGTTAACCGTGCTTTCTGGAATACCCCCCAGGATGCTCAAAACAAACAGAGCAATGTTTTTAAACAACCTCAGAGTCAGTGTTTACACTTTTCAGGGAAATCAACTGTCAAAGCCTTGCTTGCTTATCTTAATTCTACATATTTAACTGGAATAGAAAGTATTTAGGAATTAACTCATTCCACCTTTAAGTAATAACTAAGTAGCTAAAAACTAAAAAGTCACAAAAAACTTGCAACTGCAGTTGCAGTAACATGAAGAGAGAGGGCAGCACCATCTTTATAAATACAATGTTGCACATAGTAATTGATGCATAGTGTTGCACTTTTGAAGATGGAAATTAATGGGGGGTTCTAAGCTGTGTTTTGCCAAAAATAGTCTTGTATAAGCAAAGAGTTTATTATGTTGTGGTTACCTGGATACGGTCAGGAACACCTGTGCTGTCCATGCGACTGGCCACATTCACCGTGTTGCCCCATATGTCATACTGAGGCTTTCTGGCACCAATCACACCAGCAACCACTGGCCCAATGTTCAAACCTGTGGTGAAAATACATTTGTCATTGTCTGCTCTAACAAACTCCCAAGCCTCTGAGCCTGCAAGCCAATTCATAAACACTGCCTTTGCCCTTTCTAAGTTAAATATATATCAGGCAAAGTTCACGATGAACACCTACTTACCTATCTTCATCTGAAAGTTGTTGAATGAGTGTTCATTGATGTACTTCATCTGTTCTCGTAGCCTCATGGCATAGTCAGCGAGAGCTAGAATGTGTGTGCGGCCCTCTTTGTCGTACGTCGAGTCGTTCAATCCAGATGCTGCCATATAAGTACTACCAATAGTTTTGATCTTCTCCAATTGCTTGTATTTCTCTTCAGAAATGATCTATTGACAGTAAAGAACATAAGATTTATAAAAGCTATTTTGGTAGTCACCCCTTTTGGTGACAGCCATGTTGAGATCACAGGGCCAGCTTTGTCTTGGTAACCTCCTAATTGTAAGACACATTTGGTCATGGAGTAAATTAATCATGCGTGATGGAATTTATACAGTATACTGTAATTTATACAGTGGTACTGGTAACTGAAAACATTTGCGTTTACGTGGAACTTTTGTCTCCACACCAGTAGGTGTCAGTATATAGCCAAAGACTGCTATAAAATGAAATAGTCTGACATCACAAAATGATACTTCCATTTCAGATGCAAGTGACATGACATTCTTACCTCATCAAAGTCAGCGATGATCTCATTGAGCAGTCTCAGGCATTCCACACCCTCATTGTTGGCCTCCAATTCAGTGTAAAACTCTGAGAAGTTACTAATGGAGGCAAACATAACGGCCACACATTCACATGACTGATAGTAGAGCTCATCATTTCGACGTTCTCGCGCAAGGAAGTGGGCAGCCACATCTTTGGGCAGGATGTTGTGAAGGAGACGCCGGTTGTAGGCCTGCAGCTCCTCCATCTCCTCTTTCTCTTCAGTGGCCTGGTGAAGAATGACAGCAATCAACTCTGCTGGGATCCTACTGGAAATGTATTTTCGCTAAGTGATTGATTCTGAGACAGGCTACACACCTGTAGCTTCCACAGGAAGTCAAGGCGTGCAGTGGACTCCACCTGCTGTGCGTGCAGATAGAGAGCCAGTACGAATACAGTGAGGATGACTGGAATCGACACCCTCAGAGACACTTTAGTCACTGTTTCCTGGCTATGTGGGAAAACAACAACACATACAGATTGGAGTTTGTCAGAGACTGAGCAAAAAGAATGTGACAATAGTATTAGTTCTTGTTTATCAAATTAAATTTTCTGTGTTGTAGCTCATACTATAGTAATCTACTTCATAAATCTCACAACTGTCATTTGGATATACTGTACATAGTTTTTAAAATATAATGAAAAGAAGAGACAAAAACACTACATTCAAACATTGGAATCTAATTTGCATTCATATTCTGAAGCTCCTTCTGCCTTTGAACCATCTCTCTTATAATCATAATACAATAAAGTATGACATAAACTCACCAATAATTTGTTTCATTGAAAGAATACCTGCATAAAAACATACATTTCCATTAGTGACCAACATGACCCATTAAAAGTAAACATCCAGAAAAATATGGGTCATTCGTATTAAATGGTTACAATGTGTACCACATTTGAGTCCCCATATATAAAAGGATACAATATATAATTTAATAGATTTAAATGTTTACAAAGTAATTTAAAGGAAATCTTATTATAAATGCCATTACATTTTTAAATAAGGAATTTCAGCTCAAATTTGAATGTTCTCATTCATCACTATTACATTTTAATTTGTTTTAATGTGAAAATTTGACAAACGTTTAAAACATTTGACTAATTTTGCTTTTAACATTAAAGTATCATGCTTTATCTGTCACATTTTTTTAGGTCCTCGAATTTCTAAAAAAAAAAAAATTACCATAAGATTCAAACAGAGGTAACTTATAAAGTGCAGTCTTTATTTTTTATTTTTATTTTTATTTTTTTACTTTTATTGAATAGGATTAAACATATAGCACCTTTGTCAAGATAAACTCTTACGGTGGGAAAAACAAAAACAAATAATGATTGTGAATAATGTGTTACAACCACTGGCCATTTTAGCAGTTCTTAAACCCCCAAAAAGGCACAAAATGTGTTTTGACAGAAATGTCTTGGATAACAATATTTTTTCTATTATAATATTATAATCAAAACCAGTGAAACTTCAATGCCACAGCAGAAAAAATATTATACTACAGAATAAAGAGTTAAATATTAATTCATAAAGATTTTCCAGGTAAACTTTAAAAAAAAAAAAAAGAATGAAGAAATAAATTAAAAGCAGTCAGTAGTTCTCTTTTTCTTGTCAATACTGTTTCATTTTAACAGACACATTTTATTAATATGTAAATATCCAATTGAGTCGGTACTTTGTACTGATGATGCTGTAGTTTTTTTTAGTCATTTTAGTACTGACCTAATGCCATTGACTTGCAAGATGACTTTTTACATACCCACTTGATATGTCTGCAGAGAATAACACTCACATTGCATTGGCGGTGACCAGCAGGTCGGCGTTTTCTAGCAGTGTGACTAGAGGCCACTCCACTAGCAGCAGGAAGCAGACCTGGATGAAGAGCATGAGGACCAGCTTGCCTATACTGCTGATGTGCAGGAACACTGAGCAGCACAGCAGAGTCAGCAGCACACTGTATGTGAAATACTAGAAGCACAGGAACAACACCAGTCAACACTATCATACAACATGCCATCATACTGTTACATGACAACAGGGGCAAAATCATATGTTTCAAAATAAATCATTGAGTTTTTGCATAAATTTGCATTAAAAAAAAATTCAGTTGGTCTCAGTGAGCAAGAAACTGTTGATGCAGTAGGGAGACATACAGTATGAGCATATATATGCACAGTGCAGACATACAAGTACAGATGGTCACACACACACTGACCTCGGGTAAAGGACATGCTGAAAGCTGCCCGGAACAGAAAAAGAAGGGGTCCTCTGCTAGTCCAGTCAGATTATACAGTAGACAAAGCGTGACTGAATCAGAAATATTCAACTGTCCAGCCACACATTTTAGCAGATCCTCCTGGTCACAGGTAAACTGACAGAGAAATTTTACAAAAAAAATTAAAGTGCAAAACAATAGAAAAGATTATGCGTTTACTTAAACATTAAATGAAACACAAGTGTTTCCAGTAAGGAATCAGGGAAAAAGACATCTTTAAATTTCCATTAAATTGCTTTTCATTTTGCTCAAGCATTTGAGCATTTAAACTTTTATTAATCCTACAAATATTTATCCAGGATA
This sequence comes from Tor tambroides, assembly GCA_021397915.2. NCBI lineage: Eukaryota > Metazoa > Chordata > Actinopteri > Cypriniformes > Cyprinidae > Tor > Tor tambroides. The sequence goes on along the minus strand of JAFVLL020030745.1, from coordinate 38,220 downwards.
TTTTTATGGTATTGTTTTCTAAATAAATTCTGTATTACAGAGCTATATATATCCTCCTATTGAAATAATGTGTGTACAGTGCCGTTCAAAAGTTTGGGATAAGTAAGATATTTTTTTAAAGAAGTTTCTTATGCTCATCAAGGCTGCATTTATTTGATCAAAAATACAGAAAAAAAACTGTAATTTTGTGAAATGTTATTGCAATTTAAAATAAAGTATTTTAATATACTTTAAAATACAGTTTATTCCTGTGAAGCAACGCTGAATCTTCAGCTTTCATTACTCCAGTCTTCAGTGTCACATGATCTTTCAGAAATCATTCTAATATGCTGATTTTTAATCAGTGTTGGAAACAGTTGTGCTGCCTAATATTTTTTGGGACCTGTAATACTTTTTTTTTAGGTTTCTTTGATAAATAAATAGTTAAAAAGAACAGTGTTTATTCAAAATAGACATTTTGTGTTACAAATCCAGCAAGGATGTGTTAAATGGATAAAAAGTGATAGTAAAGACTTATATTGTTAGAAAAGTTTTTTAAAAAATTACAAAAAAATATTCAGCGCTGTGTCACATAAATTATAATTTAAAGTATATTAAAATAGGAGACAAATATTAGAAATGACAATAATATTTCACAATATTACATATTGTGAATACAGCCAGAAAGTAACTTGATGAGCATAAGAGACTATTAAAAACATTAAAAATCTTACTGATCCCAAACTTTTGAATAGCAAAATAATATATATTTCTATAGGAGGAGACGGCAGCAACAGCATTTCCAAATTTAATAATGAGGAGGTTATTAAATATATTTTTAATTGTCATCTCCACCTGTTTAAATAAATAAATAATCCAAAATTAATCAAACTGAATCTGAGTTTGAAGGCCCATCTTAACTGGGGAAATTAGTGCTCATGCTAGTGTAGAATTACACTGACATACAGGAAAAAAAAACTGACAAAGGATTTTTTTATTTTTTATTTTTTTCAGCCAGCAACAGACTCAGATCAAATTCCTACCATATTAACAAAGGCAGAGATGAAAAGAAGCAGAATTGTAAAGACTCCGACGAGTGTGCTGTTGACACGGGACTGAACAATCCTCTTTGACACTGTCTGCAAGGTAACTGGGAAAAGCTGAGAGACAAAAATTGTGAATAAATCAGAAAACACCTATAAAGCATCACTGCAAAAAGTTGCATTGATTGCACATGAGTTTTATTCCAAATGTAGTCTAGATTTCACACGCACATATGGTAGTGACTGACCTTAACACAGGAGTAAATGGCACATATAAAGAGCACATGGGTGAGAATAATAAAGATGCTGATGAACATGCCCAGCATTAACGGTGTACTGCAAGACAAAATACACAACACCATTCAATATATAATATAACATATATCTTAACATTAAATCAGATTCATTATTATAAAAAAAATTCTTCATCACTCACTGTGGAAATACGATGATTTGTATAAAAACAATAAAGCAGAAGACGACGAGTGTACAGGCCACATAACCACCAAAACGATCATCCACCTTTTTTGAATACTGAAAGCACAAAAAAAAAAAATGGTGTTACTGTTAGCAGTCCAGACATTTTTTTTGGTACTCTGAGTTTATAAATGTTGTGTCAGTGCTGTACAGTGTTAAGCATGTTTTACAAGCTGTCTTCAGACCTTTTTCTCCAGAAAAGGTGTTTGGAATGTGAGCAGGAACTTTTTGACGTGGTCTTTCCGCAGCTGGTCAATGCTGCGAGCATCGATGGCACGTCCTAAAAACTCATCGACTTCGTCCTCTGGATTCAGGGCCTCTTGGGCACAGCGGCTGGTGAGAGCAAAAAAAAATGACATTACTGTAAAGCATTAATGTACTGCATAAAAAGGTGATGGCCCTGATATTGAAAATATATATACAGAATATTTCCGTTTCTATCCTCATAACAAGCTACTATTTTTGATCCAGCACAAAAAAATAAGCATTAGTGGTGCCCCAGTTTGCTTTCTTGAATTGAAACCTAATCTAGACCATTCATTTTATGTTGGCTGTATTCTAAAGCGACTCACAGATTGTGAAAACAGCCTGTGAAATCTAACCCATAAGCCCCTGCCGAGCCAGAGAGAATGGATTTGTGTCCTAATAAAAGCAGAACTCACTTATCTTTGCTGGAGGCTTCATCAATGCCCTGAAAACAGACAGGTAGATTAGTTACAGTGGGCAGTAAAAACACTGTGGAAGTAGAAAAACACATTCTGGGTTTCGTCTCAGACAGCTCCAAAGCCAACCCCACAGAGCCACTGCTGCTTTAATTAACACTCAGGGACTTCAAATTACATTCAGAGCGAAAGAGTGAGAACCTGACAGAGACAAGGAATGGGTCTTGCACTACAAATAATCATGTTCTTGTTTTCCAGAAAAATGTCTAAACATTCTTAAAACAAGTTAAATTTACTTGAAAAGCAAAACTAATAATATACAAACATATTGTTAAGTTTATAGTATATATTTTCTATATATAGTATAAATAAAGAAATGCATAAAAATGTTTAAGTAACAGTATATTTCATATACATAGTATTTTAAAGAATATATTGAAATAAGTTTTAATTTTCGTTAAGTTTTCTTACACCAGTGACTATTTTTAATGAACCTCATTCATTCAAAATAAAATGTATTAATTTACTTGCGACGCAAAACTAAGATAATACATTGGATTTTAGTTTATAATATACTTTGAATATATTATATATAAACACATATATAAAATATGTTTAATTTACAATTTAACGTTATTTTACGTATTATTTTAAAGAATATACATTAAAAGGTGTTTTAATCTAAATAAGTTTTCTAACCTAAAATGTTTTTTAATATAAAGCATAATATGAAATCACAACCATTTTTTAAACAAAAATTTACAATGAGTAACGCTTTATTTTAAGGTGTGCTTGTTATACGTTACATGTATTTACTATTATAATAACAATAAATTATGTATAATGCAATAAATTTATAATTACACTGTAACAAGGACACCTTAAAATAAACTGTAACCGTATTTTGTATACACATTTCAAAGAACACAAATTTAAATGATTTTTATTTTAAGTTTCCTCACCCTGTTTTTAAACAAATCTTATTAATTCACATAATTTTGTTTGATTTGATTTTAAAGATGTTTTTACATGAAATACAGATTTTTTAAAAAAGTGAACTAAAAAATTGTGAACTTGTTCTTTCTTTATTAACACTGCCTGACGCAATATTTATTTGTCACACTATTACTGTCCCTGCCTTTTTTTGTGTGACACTGATGGAAATCAGAAAAGTCATCGCCTGGAACAGGGAAAAAGCAATTCACACATAGACACTGCCAAGCTCCAGAGAAAATTGCTTCAATTATGACTTGTTGCTACACTCATAAAGAAGTGCAGGGGAGATCAGACGGCATGAGCTGTCAGAGGCGGAGCGAGAGCGGATGGAGCGGAGCTCACCATCTGTCTGAAGACTTTGGAATCTTTAGTCCTGGAGAAAGATCTGTCAGGAACCCACCGCGGCATCAGACCCTCTGAAGAGTTGGCTCTAGCACGCTGCATCTTAGCCATCATAGCTTTTTCCTCTTTCTGCAAGAGAAATTTGGCACAAGGACACACACAGGAAATTAAACCGTACTCCAGCAAACTCAAATAAATAGAAACTTTATTGATTCCCAAAGGGAAATTCAGTCATTTGTATCAGGGCACAACAAAACACAGCCCCCACCACCAAATATTATGAAATCGAGATCCCGTTTGTGAATTTGCAGGGATCAGCACAGACTTTTGCAATGAGTTTTTGTATAAACAACCTCCATACGATGGCATTTGACTAACCCTTTTTTGACTGCAGCCCAGGACAAAAAACGTCTCAATGTTGTTGTCTTTCAAGTACGCATTTCTCTCCCCTCCAAAACCTGGTTCCACTTCATAGTCACCATTTAAATACTGCAGTGTGGCTTTGGTGATGTGGATCCGCCTGTAAACATTCACAAAGTAAGAGTTTTACTACTTAAAGAAATATTTCACCAAAAAAAAGGAACTTTGCCTTGCTGCAAGTTTACTCACTCTCAAGCCATCCAAGACATAGATGAGTTTGTTTTTCATTGAAACAGATTTGTTGAAATTTGGCGTTACATCACTTGCTCACTAATGGATCCTCTGCAGTGAATGGGTGCTGTCAAAAACAATCTGATAAAAACATTACAATAATCCACAAGTAACCCATAGGATTCTAGTCCATCAATGAATTGTGAAGTGAAAAACTATGTGTTTGAAAGAAACAAATCCATCAAGGCATTTTAACTTTAAACACATCTTCTCGTCAAATTATGAGTCCGTAATCCATAATAAAGCTTCCTCCGGTGAAAAAGTCCATCTCCTGTTGTCCTCTCACATCAAAATCCATCAAAATATTTGTTTAGAACTGTTTTCGCTTGTAAATGATGCTTAATCTGTGCATATTTCTCTTCTGTGCTCAAGTGAGATGACTTTTTCCCTGGAGAAAGCAATATTATGGACTCTTATTTTAGCCGGATGCTAAAATTTTAGCCTTATTTTACCCCTGTTTGAAGTTAAAAACATCTTTATGATGCATTTGTTTATTACAAACACACAGCTATTTGCTTCATAAGAGTCGTGGATTATTTGTGGATTATTGTGATGTTATTAGCAGCTGTTTGGACTCTCATTCTGATGGCACCCATTCACTACAGAGGACTGGTGAGCAAGTGATGTAATGTTAAATTTCTCCAAATCTCCAAAAACAAACGCATCTATATTTTGGATGGCCTGAAGTCTGTCATCAAATTTTCATCTTTTGGTGAATTTTTTAACACAAATCACTACATCTACATCTTTTACAGCCAACTTTGAATATAAAACTTATTACTGGTCACATTTTTTGATGGGTGGTGTTCACTTTTACCCTGCTTGACCTCCTGCCTCCATCTGGTTGGCCAGTGTGACATCGTTGGACCAGACATCAAACTGCCATTTGCGTAGGCCGAGCACCCCGCAGTGCACACGGCCGCTATGTATTCCCACTCGCATGTTCACGTTCACTCCTGTGACCTCTCGCACCAATCTGCACATGTAGCAACACGCATGTGTTTTAATTGAAAAATGTGTTGATGAGGAAGAGAGAGATCGATATAGAAAATGATGTGAAGACAACGTACGAGATGGCCTCAATCATGTCCACTCCCATCTCCACACAGCAGTGCGCGTGATCTGCCCTTGCCTCCGGAAGTCCAGACACACAGTAATAACAGTCCCCCAGGATCTTGATCCGCAGACAGTGGTTTTCCTAAGAATTCAGACATAACACAGCACATTTATGCAACTGTTAATGCGGAAATCCTCACTAATAGGATGTTATGATGTTAGCATCCTTGTGGGTGGCTGCCAAGGCAGGTTATATGCTTGTTAAAAGTGTTTGGAGGTTTTTATTAGCATATCGGCTGTTTCTTGAAATTTGTTTTTTTTAATTTATCAGTAGTTATACTACGGGGCCGTTGAATGCTTGAATCTAAATGGCTGACAAACGTTCTAAGGTGTGGAATTATTTTCAGAGAAACGCACAGCGAACGTAGTTCCAGACAGCTCTTGACCGCATTACAGTTCCATATCACTTCGCCAGATGATTTCAGTTATGTCAAAAGGTCTTACAACAGCAAAATAACCAAAACCTACAACGACACTGGCCAAACACATAAATATAGTAAGCAATGAGATAAAAACGACAGATCATTTCCATGTTTTGCCACAAAATTACGTTTTATTATGTACGTAAAGCACATACTCTATTTCTCCCGCTCTCTCCCTTACAGACACACACAGTTTACACACATGAAAACATACGCGCTAATGTTGTTAGCGCTACTCTGACAACTTTGTCAGTAAACAGTTTAGCAACTTAAAACTACATGACATTTCTCACAAGCGAAGCGAGGTAACAACGGCACTATTTGTGAAGAAAGTAACTTAAAGTTTCACTAGTAAGGACGCTGCTGCCGAACACTTTTGAGAGACAAACTCAGAAAGGTAGGCTAATTCACACACGCTCAATCTCTCTCTCTCTCATAACTTAGTTATCAGCTTCATTTGTCTGTTATCAACGGCTCAAGCCTCAGTTACTAGGTCTAAAATGACGTTTTGTAATTAGCAACGGAGGCGATGGATGAGATGCGGAAGAAATAATCCTACTCACAATGGCGATTTAAGTACAAAAACCGGACGAATCCCTTGAAATATATCATCTGTTCGATGTCTTGAGGTGTGGTAACTGTAGTATAAGCGGAATAATTGAGTTGGTGTAATGGGTGTGCATTATTTTTCTAATAATTCAACGGCCCGTCGTCAATTATTCCTTACATATTACATATTTAATTGTGCATGTTCATTGCCTATTTTTTACATAAAGATTACATTTGCTGTCATCTAAGGCGAAAGTTGATCTTTAAAAACACTAATAAATAAGTAATAATTGTTAAATGTAAACTGCAAATGTCAAAATAAATATCCATACTTTATTATTACTTATGATGCCTAAATTCACTTCTAGCATTTAAAATTATTTTTAGCTGATTTTTAGCTTGCTTTATTTTTAATTTTTTTAAACAAAATTGTATAAATATTATACATTTTATTTAGGCAAAATGGCATATTTATTTATTGATTTATGTTTTTATAACCATATCAGCAGCAATGGCTATATTCATGGCAACATTAACAGTATCATTTCAAAACATCATTTACAATAACATAACATTTTCTTAAGAAACAATCACTATATAAAAATATACAAGTAACAACAATAGTAGTACTGATAAAAATCATATAGAATTTTTCAGTTTAATCAACGTTAAAACTTCAAAAAATCTTCTGGGAGAGGCCTTTTTAAAAATGTCTTTTAATGTATTTCCTGAAAAAAACAGTCTAATATCATTTAAAATTGGACATTCTATTAAAATATGTTTTACACTCAAAAAATTCTTACACCAGTCACAAACTGGTCTGTCTTTGCCTTTCAATAAATATAAATGAGTGAGTCTTGAATGTCCAATTTGACATCTTGTATAAACAACCTGGTCATATCTATTTTCAAAACAGTAATTACTTCTTATTACTGGATTCACCTCATATAGTTGTTGTCATGTAGTTGTAGTCATATAGTAGTTTATGCATTCATTCCATTCCATTTTAGGCAAAATGGCACAAATAGTATACATTTTATTATTGGCCATTTTAAAAGTTATTTGCCATCAAATAAAAATAATTATTAGCTTGTCAATGCTGACCACAAAACATTGCACATTCTTAGTTGTTAGATTGTAAAAATTACTTTGCAATGAGTTTTTGACTTCCTTTTTTCCAAGTAAAATATAAAATTTTTAAAACAATATAAATTAACATGAGAAGCAGCACTGCATAAGATACTACGACTTGTTTTATAATAATAATATATTTTCAATAAAATATTTGTAAAAATTATTTAACTGATTTTTAACTTGTTTATACCTTATGTGAAAAAGTGACTTTTGTAAGTCACTTACAAAAAAATTATTTTTATTTATGTGTATAAATAAGTTAAATATATCTATAGTTTATTATATATATACACACACAGTGCCTTGCAGAAGTAATCAAACCCCTTCATTTTTTTCACATTTTGTTATGTTACAGCCTTATGTTAAACTGCTTTAAATTACTTTTTTTTCCACAACAATCTACATTCCACACACCATAATGACAAAGCAAGTAACAGGTTTTTATCATCTTTGCAAATTTATTAAACATAAAAAACTTAAATGATTCCATTGCATAAGTATTCAAACCCTTATCTGGGACAGTTGAAATTTAGCTCAGGAGCATTCATATTGCTTGTAGATGTTACTACACTTTGAGTGAGGTTAACCTGTGGCAAATTCAATTGAAGTGGTATGATTTGGAACGGCACACACATCTTAATAAAAGGTCTAACAGCTGAAAATCCATATCAGAGCAAAATCCAAGCCCTGAGGTCAAAAGAACTGCCAGTAGAGCTCAGAAACAGGTTTGCATCAAGCCACACATCTGGGGAAGAGTTCAGAAAAAATTCTGCTGCATTGAAGATTCACAGAATCATGTAGCCTTCATTATCCATAATGGAAGACGTTTGAAACAACTAGGACTCTTCCTAGAGCTGGCCTCCTGGCCAAACTGAGCAACTGATGGAGAAGGGCCTTGTCTAGACTGGTAACCAAGAAGCTGATGGTCACTCTGGTTGAGCTCCATGATCATATATGCAGATGGGAGAAAGCTACAGAAGGACAAACATCACTGCAACACTCCACCGATCTGGGCTTTATGTCAGTGTGGCCAGACTCAATCTTCTCCTCAGTGAAGACACACAAAAACCCACTTGGAAATTGCAAAAAAGCACCTAAAAGGACCGTCAGACTCTGAGAAACAAGATTCTCTGGTCTGATGTATCTCAATTCTAAGCATCATGTTTGAAGGAAACCAGCTCTGCTCATCACCTGCAGAGTACCATCCAAAAAGTAAAGTGTGCTGGTAGCACCCTCATGCTGTGGGGCTGTTTTTCAGCGGCAGGGACTGAGGGACTCCTCAGAGTAGAAGACAAGCTCAGTGCACCAAAATATAGAGATATCCTTCATGAAAACCCAGTCCAGAGGATTCAGAACCTCAGACTGGGCAGAAGGCTCACCTTCCAACAGGACAATGACCCTAAGCACACAGCAAGAGTGGCTTATAGACAACTCTGTGAATGTCCTTGAGTGGCCCAGCCACAGCCTGGGCTTGAACCCAATCAAATATTTCTGGAGAAACCTGAAAATGTGCATCTGCCCCCATCCAGAGGTGAACAGGTAAGGTGAAGAATGGCAGATAATTGCCAAATATTGATGAGCAAAGCTTGTCGCATCAAACAAAAAAAGACTTGAGGCTATAAAGGTGCTTCAGCTAAGTACTGAGTTAAGGGTTTGAATACTTATGCAACATATTTCAGATTTTTAATTTTTTATAAATTTACAAAGTTGTAACAGTTCTGTTTTTGCTTTGCCATTATGGTGTATGGAGTGTAGATTGATGTGGAAAAAGTAGAAAAGTGGAAAAAAGTGGAAAAGTAATTTAATGCAGTTTAACAAAGCTGCAACATAACAAAACGTGAAAAAAATGAAGGGGTTTGAATACTTCTGCAAGGCACTGTGTGTATATATATATATATATACACACACATACACACACACACACACACAAGACTTTATATGTATAGAGCTACCTGTCTATTGTTACTATCAGTTTAACACATTAATATAAAAATAGTTTTTTCAAATAGTAACACTAAAAATTAATTCATGTTGTCCACTTACCCAAGCCAATTTATCAAAGCGAGCAAAAAGCTCATTAAGCGTCATCACAAGCTCCTGAGCCGTGCACTGAGACGCCAAACTGGTGAAGCCCTCAATGTCCGCAAACAGGATACTGTCGCAAGAACAGACAGAAGACAAAGACAGACAGAGAAAATGAGATCAGTAATCACCAAGCACCTTGTCTGGGTCACTGAAGTTGGTTTGATGGGCTAACCGAGAAAAAACATCGATTCAGTTCACTTTCTGAATAGAGGGTGGCCACTCTCAATACTTCAGTCTATCCTTCAATTAGATAAAGCAGGACTCGGCTGGTGTCCTTAAAGGCCTCCTAGCCATGAGGAGGATAGACGGTCATCAACTACAATTTAAGACATGACAGAATGGACACACGGTACGGACGCAATACCGTAAGACAACAGATGGCACTGTTGCCTTCATAAACGGCTGATAAAATTCACAACATTTGGAAAGCAGGATCCCTACACAGTCTGTGACATTTAGCATTTTCACACATCCAAGTTTTCCTAGCACAGATGCGTCGAGCTGGCTGGGATTATGCAGGACAATGTGTTGAATTCCACACGCTCCAAACTTGTAACTGCATTACTAAAGTGGCTTGCTGTCATTTCACGCAGCTTTCCGTTAATTGATTGTGCAACTTCTGGTACATCATAATAAGCAGCCATAACCCAAAGTGACCCTCAGAGAAAAAAAAAAAAAAAGACAGAAAAGTCACGTCTCAAGGACTAGCGAGTACTCTAATCTGCATTTAAGCATTCAACATCACATCAGCCTTGGAAAAGATAACCTTAAGCAGTATCAGTGTCTAATGTGTCTGTGTTTTATCCAGACTTGTCGCCTGATTTGATCACGTGGGGACTGAGTGTTATAACACTGTCAGTTCTCATACTGGAGGTGTGAGGACAACATTGGCAACCGTATCTGTATGACACCATGTGCTGGTCTTGGCATTTGTGTACCTGACGTTGTCGTGCTTCTGGATGTAGATCTTGTGGAACATCATATCCTCTTTCTTGGCGTTGATGTCTGCCTTCATCTCCATGGCAACGTGCCTTGGCAACACAGAAAGCAGCAGGCGCTCCTGGATGAGGTTTGAGATGACACCAGTGAGCATGTGTATACGTAGGCCTACACATATACGTAGATACGTACACATATACATATATACATATACAGATATATATACAGTATCTCACAAAAGTGAGTACACCCCTCACATTTCAGCAAACATTTTAGCATAATTTCTCAAGGGACAATACTGCACAAATGAAACTTGGATATATTTTAGAGTAGTCAATGTGCAGCTTGTATAGAAGTACAAATTTACTGTCCTCTAAAAATAATTCAACATATAACCATTATTGTCCAAATAACTGGCAACAAAAATGAGTACACCCTAAGTGAACATGTCAAAATTGTGTCCAAAATGTCAATATTTTGTAGGAGCACCACTGATATCTGCACTGCCTTAATCCTCCTGGGCATGGAGTTCACCAGAGCTGCACAGGTTGTTGCTGGCATCCTCTTCCACTCCTCCATAATGACATCACGGAGCTGCTGGATGTTAGACACATGGTGCTTCTCCACCTTCCACTTGAGGATGCCCCACAGGTGCTCAATAGGGTTCAGGTCTGGAGACATACTTGGCCACTCCATCACCTTCACCTTCAGCTTCATCAGCAAGGCATTTGTCATCTTGGTGGTATGCTTGGGGTCATTATCATGTCGGAAAACTGCCGTTCGGCACAGTTTCTGAAGGGAGGGCATCAACTTCTGCTTCGGAATGTCACAGGACATATTGGAATCCATGTTTCCCTCAATGAACCACAGCTCCCCAGTACCAGCAGCACTCATGCAGCCCCAGATCGTGATGATACCACCAACATGCTTGACTGTATTACAAGACACAGTTTTCTTGGTACTCCTCACCAGGACATCACCACACATGCTGGACACCATCTGAGCCTAACAAGTTTATCTTATTCTCATCAGACCACAGGACAAGGTTCTAGTAATTCATGCTCTCGGACAGGTTGTCTTCAGCAAACTGTTTGCAGGCTTTTTTGTGAGCCAGCTTCAGAAGGGGCTTCACTCTGGGACGACGGCCATGCAAACTGACTTGTTGCAGTGTGCGGCGTATGGTCTGAGCACTGACAAGCTGACCTTCCACTTCTGCAACCTCTAAAGCAATGCTGGCAGCACTCATACATCTGTTTTTTGAAGCCAGCTTTTGCTCCTGACACACAGCACAAGGACTCAACTTCTTTGATTGACCCTTACGAGGCCTGTTCCGAGTGGAACCCGTCTTGGAAAACCTCTGACACTGGCCCCTGTACTGTAACTCAGTTTCAGGGTGTTACTGATCTTCTTCTAGCCTAGGCCATCTTTGTGTAGAGCAACAATTCTAATTCTCAAATCCTCAGAGAGTTCTTTGCCATGAAGTGCCATGTTGAACATCCAGTAGTCAGTATGAGAGAATTGTACTCAAATCACCAAATTTTAACTGCTCTAATACAAGATACACAAATTTGTATGGTTCTGTCAAGCAGACAAAAACATGAACATGATGAGTAGGACATGTGGCTTTGTATGGTTAAACGACGTATAGCTGTTATCACTTAGGGTGTACTCACTTTTGTTGCCAGCTTTTTTGACAGTAATTGCTGTATGTTGAGTTATTTTCAGAGGACAGTAAATCTTTACTGCTATACAAGTTGCACATTGACTACTCTAAAATATATCCAAGTTTCATTTCTATAGAATTGTCCCTTGAAAAGATATACTAAACTGATTGCTGAAATGTGAGGGGTGTACTCACTTTTGTGAGATACTGTACATATACAGACATAGACAATACTGTATAAATACAAATTAGAGACTACTGGAAATTGACATTTATATAAAAATATATTTTTTTAAAAATGTATATATATATTTTTTTATAACAGCCGTTCCCAAAACTGTTATTTCATCCCTATCTGAATTTGGCTGATCACCATGATTTTCAGGAACAGAATTTTGAGAAAAACTGGTTTAAAGAGAGGCAATGAAAATAAAAGCACAACAGTCAAGTATCACAAGTAAAAGTCACTTTACTGTGGTAAAAGACTTATTTTAGTCACTGTACATGTTGTAAAAGATGCAATATGACCCCAAGGAACACACAACACTTGCAAACATTTGAACATTAAGTTCATATCTGTTCATAAAACATCACAGATTACAGCGTGCTATCTCCAATTCTTTTCCTGTTCTTCTACTCTCTGGATTTAAAATACATAACTAGACACAGTTCAGAACTGTAACATGTAGTTTGTGTTCTAAACTTGTAGTTTTCACGCTGTCACAGTTTGAACTAAATTAAATTAATGAATAGCGTTAATATGAAAATGGTGCTGGTCCCTTTAAGAATGAGAGCTCTGTGAAGAGCGCTACTGCTTCATTACACAAGCAGACTAGCTAACGTCACCCCGAACTTTGCATGCCGTAGTTCACACAGGAATGGCAGAAGATGTGCATTGATACACCTTTATTTTATTATATACGTTACATGGTTTATTTGATAGGTGAACTGCCTTTGTAGTGTTAAGGGAAAGCACCTCCACAGCGAGGTTATCTAACTAGAGGAAACATAGTAATTTCTGCTTGCTACAATAAATCACTATTTTTCTGCACTAAACAAGTGAATTTTGTTTAGACAAGATGTTATAGAATATTAATTTAATGAAAACCCAAATTTGACAAAATTACATTAAAATTACATTGTAGTAATTAATTGCTGTTTTTTTAATTTCCTGAAAACGTCCCAGCGCAACATCCGATGGGTCTTCCTAGATCACATCACACACACATATATATTAGGGATGGCTCTATATATATATATATATATATATATATATATATATATATATATATATATATATATGTACACAAACATACACACACACAGGTGCATCTCAAAAAATTTGAATATCGTGAAAAAGTAAATTTTTTTGGTAACTTATTTCAAAAAGTGAAACTTTCATATATTCTAGATTAATTACATGTAAAGTAAAATATTTCAAATGTTTTTTTGTTTTAATTTTGATTATTAGAGTTTACAAGCTCATGAAAGTCAAAAATCCAATATCTCAAAATATTTGAATATTTACATTTGAGTTTCATTAACCTGTTAGCCTGCACCCCCCATTTTGGGCCTCACAGCTGAAAATGACCTACCTAAATTAAAATGGTAACATTTCCTGACAATAATGTGCTACACACACAATTTAGGTATCTTTGATATCTTTGAGTTGATAATGCTCAAAAAAATAAAAAGTTATAGACACTGAAGTGCCTTGAAAATGTTTTACCACACTGAATGTTTTTTTTTTATTTCATAAACAAATACATGAAATAAGTCCTGGAGCAATCCAGAAAAATAATGGTTTGAAAGTCACATGTCTAATGAGTTTATATTTCAAATTTGAAGACGATACCTTGAAAAATGAGATTCCTGCAATCATTTTTATGAGAATATTTCTATCACCCATCCCCCCTCTGTTTGATGAAAATTACCTCAAAATGTACTGAAGAATTCCCACAAACTATTTTAGTCATTATACATAGTTTTTCAATTATAAAATAATAGGCAAATTTTTAGACATCATATAAGTGATTTATTTAGGCACTAAAAAATACAATAAGAATAATTTGAGTAATAAAAAAGAAAAAAAAATTTGCGCATGTGTAGTAGCCTACATACTCAATCCTCCCAAACTGCCAGAGATCAGCTGAAATGTGCCAGACATTCACACTGATTGCAGTCAGTAATCACACGCTGATGTCCGTCGATAGAGATGATAATAACACACATCATCAATAGCTGATCGTGACCGTCATAAAGTCGGTAATTACACGCTGATGTGCGTTTATAGAGATGTAAATCATGCATATACAGTCACGTTCTACCACAAGACACACACACACACATGGTAAATGTTGAGAAAAAAGAAAGAAAAGAGTTACTTGTGCAAAAAGGCGTCGCTAAGTTGCGCCCCCCTCAGATGACGGTCCACGTCACAGCGTGCGTCACGCGCTGTCACGAGAGAGCGCCAAATTCAAATAAACTATATTCCGCGGATCTGTGACTTTTTTTTTTTTTGGATGGTTTCATTCTGTTTGTAAAACTGTATGCTACAAAACCGTGTTGTTTTTTACCACCAAGACGCTGTTTTTGAGCGTAATTTATTCCATAACGGACACAAACAATAACTCTCCCGAAGAAAAGAAATGTAAACAAAGGAATATCCATCCAAATTACAGCGTTATTGTTTCGTTGGACTGAAAGTGCTGGAAGAGATGTTGTTCTGTGGACCCTTGCCTTTCTAACTAAACCGGGATTTCAGCAGTGTACGCGTTTGTGACTCGTTATTACAATGATAACGGTAGGTACTGCTTTTTCATTCTGCATGTTTTGATGTGTACTGCTTACACAAATGTAGCAAATACATTCCTTATAAGCTTTCAATCGAAAAACAGCGATCTATCGTCGATGCTTGAGGCTTAGACCTTCAGAATGATATATAGTTTGTCAAGATTAACTTTTTCCCGCTTCATTTATTCTATTCCAAAACAATGACATGTGCAAACAAAGAGCGTTCGGTGCGTCGGCGTCCTGATGCAGATTAACAGGTTAAATGACCATCCCTCCAGTATAAACTCCATGTATCTCTTTTTCTTTGAAACCACAATAATGAGGAAGACTGCTGACTTGGCAATGGTCCAGAAGACAATCAGTGACACCCTCCACAAAGAGGGTAAGTCACAGAAGGTCATTACTGAAAGGAGTGACTGTTCACAGAGTGCTGTATCAAAGCATATTAAATGCAAAGTTGGCTGGAAGGAAGAAATTGGGTAGGAAAAGGTGTTCATGCAACAGATATGACTGCAAGCTTGAAAATACTGTCAAGCAAAGCCAATTCTAACACTTGGAAGAGCTTCACAAGGAGTGAACTGAAGCTGGAGTCAGTGAATCAAGTCACCACCACGTTCAGATGTCTTCAGGAAAAGGGCTACCAAGCCACTTCTGAAACAGAAACAACGTCAGAAGCATCTTACCTGGGCTAAGGAGAAAAAAACTGGACTGTTCCTCAGTGGTCCAAGGTCCTCTTTTCAGATAAAAGTAAATTTTGCATTTCATTTGGAAATCAAGGTCTGTAGTCTGGAGGAAGACTGGAGAGGCACAGAATCCAAGCTGCTTGAAGTCCAGTGTGACGTTTCCACAGTCAGGGATGATTTGGGGTGCTGTGACATCTGCTGGTGTTGGTCCATTGTGTTTCATCAAGTCCAAAGTCAATACAGCTGTCTACCAGGAGATTTTGGAGCACTTTCTACTTCCATCTGCTGACAAGCTTTATGGAGATGCTGATTTCCTTTTCCAGCAGGACTTTAGCACTTGCCCACAGTGCCAAAACCATTTCCAAGTGGTTTGGTGACCATGATGTTACTGTGCTTGATTGGCCAGCCAGCATGCCTGACCTGAACCTCATATGTGACCCTGGATCACAAAACCAGTCTTAAGTCGCTGGGGTATATTTGTAGCAATAGCCAAAAATACACTGAATGGGTCAAAATGATTGATTTTTATTTTATGCCAAAAATCATTAGGATATTAGGTAAAGATCATGTTCCCTGAAGATATTTTGTAAATTTCCTACTGTAAATATATCAACACTTAATTTTTGATTAGTAATATGCATTGCTAAGAACTTCATTTGACAAATTTAAAGGTGATTTTCTCAGTATTTTGATTTTTTTGCACCCTCAGATTCCAGATTTTCAAATAGTTGTATCTCAGCCAAATATTGTCCTATCATAACAAACCATGCATCAATGGAAAGCTTATTTATTCAGTTTTCAGATGATTCGAAAAATTGACACTTATGACTGGTTTTGTGGTCCAGGGTCACATATAGAATCTATGGCATATTTTCAAGAGAAAGATGAGAAACAGTCAATCCAACAATACAGACGAGCTGAAGGCTCAATAGTGCCTCAGCAGTGCCACAGGCTGATCGCTTCCATGCCATACCTCACTGATGCTGGAATTTTTGTGCTAAAGGAGCCTCGACTAAGTATTGAGTGCATAAATTAACATACTTTAAAGAACTTGAACTTTTCTGTTTTGCACATCCTTTTTTTTTGATTGATCTTAGGAAATATTCTAATATTTTGAGATACTGGATTTTTGACTTTCATGAGCTGTAAGCTCTAATCATAAAACCAAAAAACTTTTGAAATGTTTTACTTTACATGTAATGAATCTAGAATATATGAAAGTTTCACTTTTTGAAATAAGTTATCAAAAAAAAAGAACTTTTCACGATATTCTAATTTTTTTAGATGCACCTGTATGTATATATATATATATATATATATATATATATATATATACACATATATATGTATGTGTGTGTGTATATATACATATATACATATATATATATATATATATATATATACACATATATATATATATATATATATATATACACAGTTGTGCCCAAAATTATTCATACCCTTGGTAAATATGATCAAAGGCGGCTGTGAAAATAAATCTGCATCATTGATTCTTTTGATCTTTTATTTAAAAATTTACATCGTATTTATCTAACCTTTCATTGGAGAGTAACAATTTAAAATGGGAGAGAAATCTCATTGTGAAATAAATGTTTTTCTTTAATACACATTGGCCACAATTAATCATACCCTTTTATTCAATACTTTTTGCAACCTCCTTTTGCCAAGATAACAGCTATGAATCTTAACCTATAATGCCTGATAAGTTTGGAGAACATCTGACAAGAGATCAGATACCATTCCTTCATCCAGAATCACTCCAGACCCTTCAGATTCACAGCTCCATGCCGGTGCTTCTTCTCTTCAGTTCACCCCAGTCATTTTCTATAGGGTTCAGGTGAGGGGGCTGTGACCCATTTTTGTTTTGGTTTTGATGTTTGTTTGTGGATCATTGTCCTGTTGGAAGATCCAACCATGGCCCGTTATAAGATTTCTAGCATGGACAGTCAGTTTTTAATTTTTTATCTGTTGGTGTTTAATTGAATCCATGATGCCATATATCTGAACAAGATGTCCAGGACCTCTGGCATAAATATAGGCCTACAACATTAAAGATACAGCAGTATATTTCATTGTACACATGGGGTACTTTTTTATCCCAGTGTGCACCAAACCCATCTTGAGTGTTTGCTCCTAAAAAGCTCTTTTTTTTTAGTTTTTTTAGACCATAGAAGCCAGTGCCATTTGAAGTTCCAGTCGTGTCTGACAACTGAATATTTTTGGATGAGCGAGGAGGATTTTTCTTGAAACACTCCCGAACAACATGTGCTGATGTAGGGGCTGTTTGATATTGTTTTTGGAGGCTTTCTGACCCCAAGACTCAACTAATCTCTGCAATTCTCCAGCTGTGATCTTTGGAGAGTCTTTGGCCACTCAAACTCTCCTCCTCACCATGCATTAGGATGATATAGACACACGTCCTCTTCCAGGAAGATTTGTAACATCTTTAGTTGATTGGAATCTCTTAATTATTGCCCTGATGGTGGAAATAGGGATTTTTAATGTTTTAGCTCTTTTCTTACAGCCACTTTCTAAATATGTGAAGTTCAACAATCTTTTGCTGCACATCAGAAATATACTCTCTGATTTTACTCCTTGTGATGGATGATTAAGGGAATTTGGCCTTTGTGTTCCTCATATTTAAAATGTGTATATATGTATGTGTGTGTGTGTGTGTGTGTGTGTGTGTGTATATATATATATATATATATATATATATATATATATACACACTGCTCAAAAAAATTAAAGGAACACTTTTTAATCAGAGTATAGCATCAAGTCAATTAAAATTCTGGGATATTGATCTGGTCAGTTAAGTAGCAGAGGGTGTTATTAATCAGTTTCAGTTGCTTTGGTGTTAATGAAATTAACAACAGGTGCACTAGATGGGCAACAATGAGATGACCTCCAAAACAGGAATGGTTTTACAGGTGGAGGCCACTGACATTTTTTTTCACTACTCATCTTTTCTGACTGTTTTCACTAGTTTTGCATTTTGCTAGGGTCAGTGTCACTACTGGTAGCATGGGGCGATACATGGATCCTAAAGAGGTTGCACAGGCAGTCCAACTCCTCCAGGATGGCACATCAATACGTGCCATTGCCAGAAGGTTGCTGTGTCTCCCAGCACAGTCTCAAGAGCATGGAAGAGATTCCAGGAGAGAGGCAGTTACTCTAGGAGAGCTGGACTGGGCCGTAGAAGGTCCTTAACCCATCAGCAGGTCCGGTATCTGCTCCTTTGTGCAAGGAGGAACAGGATGAGCACTGCCAGAGCCCTACAAAATGACTTCCAGCAGGCCACCGGTGTGAATATCTCTGACCAAACAATCAGAAACAGACTTCATGAGGGTGGCCTGAGGGCCCCATGTTCTCTAGTGGGCCCTGTGCTCCCTGCCCGGCACCGTGGAGCTCGACTGGCATTTGCCATTGAACACCAGAATTGGCAGGTCCGCCACTGGCATCCTGTGCTTTTCACAGATGAGAGCAGGTTCACCTTGAGCTCGTGACAGACGTGAAAGGGTCTGGAGAAGCCGTGGAGAATGTTATGCTGCTAACATCGTTCAGCATAACCGGTTTGGTGGTGGGTCAGTGATGGTCTGGGGAGGCTTATCCATGGAGGGACGCACAGACCTCTACAGGCTAGACAATGGCACCCTAACTGACATTAGGTATCGGGATGAAATCCTTGGACCCATTGTCAGACCCTACGTTGGTGCAGTGGGACCTGGGTTCCTCCTGGTTCACGACAATCCTCATTTAGCGAGAGTATGCAGGCAGTTCCTGCAGGATGAAGGAATTGATACCATTGAATAGCTCCCACACTCACCTGACCTAAATCCATTAGAACACCTCTGGGACATTAAGTTTCGGTTCATCCGATGCCGCCAGGTTGCACCTCGGACTGTCCAGGAGCTCAGAGATGCCCTGCTCCAGACTGGGAGGAAAAACCCCAGGACACCATCCGTCGTCTCATTAGGAGCATGCCCCGATGTTGTCAGGCATGCAGACAAGCACGAGGGGGCCATACAAACTACTGAGTACCATTTTGAGTTGCTGCAATGAAATTTCAGCAAAATGGACTAGCCTGCTACATTTTTTTTCACTTTGATTTTCAGGGTCTTTGAATTCGGACCTCTGTAGGTTGATCATTTCCATTTCCATCAAATGATGTGGCATCCTTTCGTTCCTAACACATTACCCAGTCCCTATCAGTATTGATAACCAGCATTACATTTTTCCCCACTGAGATCTGATTGTTTTCAAAGTGTTCCTTTATTTTTGAGCCGGAGTGTATATATATATATATATATATATATATATATATATATATATATATATGTGTGTGTGTGTATATATATATATATATATATATATATATATTATATATATATATATATATATATATATATATATACACACACACACACACATACATATATGCACACACACTCGCAATTATTGAGTTAAATCGAGTTGTAAAGTCCGAACTAGTCGATATAAGCTTAAAATAGTCAGAATTGTGAGATAAAATAGGTAAATGTTATGTAAAATGTTATAGGTTTAAATAGCTGTAACTTTAGGGCTAACACAATATGTCTGCATATGTGAATATTATGTAAACCTATTGCTTAAATTAAATTTTTGCTTTTAAAATAGGGTAATCATAGCATAGATTTATCCATAGTCTGTTTAAATATCTGCGTTTAGTTTTAAATGGCGTCTTTGACGGCAGTATTGTATAAAAAAGATTTGATTCAGATTCCGATTCTGACATCCAAAGGCACAATAATACATTTTTTACCTTATTCCATGGATTCTACCCGTTTCCCTCCACTTGTTATCAGTGTTTTTCTGTGACGACTACTCTAAAATGGTATATAGAGATATACTTACAATGAACAATATCTAGCAATGCAATATTTCACACTAGAAAAATGTATATTTAAATGTCAAATATCTATACATATACAGTATGTACTTTATAATTTAGACTATTGTAGAAAATATCTATGACTAGAAAAAACACATCTTTTCAAGACTTGTTTTTTATAGTTATACTTCTCTTATTTACTTGACACAATGTCTTAAAGCATTGTTTATGGCTGAAGCAGCAGTGTTTTAAAGGATAGATTTAAAGTTGTAACTTTTCTCACAAGGTTTAACCGTCTCACAAGGTTTTACTAAGAGCTAAAGCACAGCATGTTATCAGCATGCTTCATGCACATTCATGAGGTAAACAAGTGTCGGGCAGGTAGGTGTGTTTGTGTACTCGAGAGCTTGCCAACCTGCTGCTGGTTCTCTCTCTGAAGGTGTATTCTGGCTTGGATGTATCCTCTGGTTTCCTTGAAGGCCTGTCTCTGAGACACCTCTGCTGGGTAGTGTGTGCAGATGCCAATGATGTTGGTGCACAGGAAAATCATTGCATTGGCACATAACTGCACAGAGAAAGAGAGAAGAGGAATGAAATGAGAAATTCTGGATGTGGGATGTGAGAAAAAGTTAGACTATTTTTGTTTGCAATCCATGGTAGAGATCACCACGGGTCTCACTTTGTTTTAAAATTGGGCACAGATGTGATTTTTGGGCTGGTTTTTGGTTGTAATTTATAAAGACTTGGCTCATGAATATTAACCAGCCCATTTAACTATTAGACAGCTTGGTTAAATTAAAGCTGTACCTTCATAACACACACAGTTTACTGACTGACCTATTAATTGATTACGGTCTGGAGAAATTAAATGAAATATTTTTTATTATTATTTTTTATTTAATAGATGCAATATTAAATATTTTAATATTTAACAATATTTTAATATTTAAATATTTTAAGATGACACTTGAGTTTTGTGTATGTTAAACACACACACACACAATATTACAATTTATATACATACACATACTGATGATAAATAAATATGCCTATGCTCTGCACATCTGTTTGGGGAAAAAACAGAAAGACACTCAGTCAGCCAATAGTAAATCTTTTCCAGTCCAGAGGGAAACCAAGAAAGATTGATGTCTTTCTAATTTAACCATGTCTGGCTACATATCATGAACATTTTTGGCCCTTTTTAATGGCAAAAAGGTGACTCATGTCCTAAATGTTCTCACTCATTCTCTTCAATCCACTTGATCTATGAGCATCTATCATTAATAAACATAGAACATAAATACCACAATGAAACAGCTGTGAACTTCACAGAGTTGGGGTGAGGTACTGAGGCCTGTCTTACCATAGTACTTACTGCCTGTATTACAGCATTCAAACTAAAATCAATCATTCAAAATTTCAGGGATTTATAAGAGAAGAAATTTGAACTCCAACAGAGTGTGGAAAGAGTCTGTTTTAAAAAGACATACTGCATGAATCAAGTTGCTTCCCGACACTGAAAATAAATGCCTGGAAATCCATATCTCTGATGATTAAAAGTGAACAGTGGAAAAAGTTTTTCATCCAGAAGTAAAAGTTTCCTGTTTATCAGGGAAAAAAGAAATATTGATTCTTGCAAGTCAATCACTGAAGCTGCTTATCATTTTCAATCATTATTCAGCATTTCAGTGCCACCAGCAGTTGACATTTAAACAAACACAACACAGAGCACACAGAAATGGTCCAAACAGCTGAAAACCAATTAATGTAATAGTGTAAGGAGTTAGTCCTACTTTCTGCAGTAATATGAAAAGCATCCAGCAACCAGCTTTGTGTTTCAGGTCTTTTATCTCTACATCAGTACAAGTATCTGGGGATTAGATGGTATGCGGTCAAACCTGTGTTTAAGAGAACTGAAGATGGTTTGCGGTTTTACTGCAAATGGTTTCTGAGAATTGTGTAACAGTTATATGGACAGCATTTTTGTGTAAGTTAACCTGACAAAAACATATCCAGGTCACATGTCACAACAAATTATTTTTTGCATAAAGAAAGTCAAGCCTATTTTAAAGGGCACCTATTATGCCCCTTTTTACAAGATGTAATATTGATCTTGGCTGTCCCCAGAATGTGTCTGTGAAGTTTCAGCCCAAAATACCCAACAGATCATTTATTATAACAGCCGGAAAATGTCATTTTTGGGGTGTGTCTAAAAACGAGCTGATTTGGAGTGTATGGCTTTAAATGCAAATGAGCTGCATATTCCCGCCCCATCTCCAGAAGAGGGCGTCGCGTATACGTCTCTCTGCATTGCATATCTACAGCAATAAACAGCCGGTATAAGCAACATAACTGAGAGCGAGAGAACCGGTGTTCAGCCGTACATATGGGAAGTCAAATGCACTGGAAGTGGGACGAAACAGCGCGATGCTACAGAGCTCGCGCCTCACTGACCTTTCCGAGGAGAAAATGGAGGACAGCGTACAACCGCTGAGGGAGGAAACTATAGCAACGCAGGGCTGTCAATCAACCCCAGTGGCCCGGCCCTCCGAAATGTGACGTCACACTGCGGTAAGAATCAAAACGGCAGGCCTAGTGAGACTGACTTGGTTTAAAGAGGATTACAAAATGAGGAGTGGATTTTTATTATTATAGGGTGGTTGTTTTCACACACTGCCAACACACATTTATGTCCAAACACCATGTAAAAGTGGATTTTGCATAATAGGTGCCCTTTAAAGACCATTAGGCACATTTCTCCCTCCATTTGTTAAATTGTTACTCCCGTTGCTTGAGTTCTGCTTCATGTAGACAACGCTCCAGAGATAGTTATGTCCTGTCGCTTCCTGATATCCTGGTACAGATATGTTATCCGGTTTACATGGTCATAACATGAGTTGAAATATTGAATATGACAGTGAACACACAAGGTCGATACGTGATTATCATGTGTAAGAGTACGCTTCTACTATCGACAACCCAAGCAAACAGTCATCATTTTCCATCAGTCAGAAACAGTTTGCCTGAGAGAATTTGTTGAGGCCCATTTCTCTGCAACAAGCATTTTCTTCTTTGCTGAAGAGGAACGGTCTTTATTTATCCACTTGACAAGAAATGGCACAGCAGAGCTTCAGAAAAATAGCTCCACTCCCTCTTTCAAGCACCCCTAGAGTGAATGTACAAACATCTTCAGATTTTAGAGTTCAGGAAGAAAAGCCAGGCCCATCAGGCATCCATTTGCTCAGATGACGTTATCGGTTTGCGTAATTTTAGCATTAAGGTGGGCTGTGTGGTCCATTTGCACAAGTTTTCCAAAACTAAAAAAGGCAGTTCTATTCAAGGGACTCACTAACACCAACGGTCCAATCCACCAAGCTGATTAGACATGGAAAATGCGGGGATGTGGCCGCAAACACGACAGATTGCCAATTCTCCATTTGTGGCCAGAAAAAGCCTGCAACAGGATGTGCAGAAAGTAATCGAGTAACCTAACTAGTCAACTAGCAAAGTACTACTAGAATATCTGATTCCTCTTTGATCAATCTGCCACTGAATTCCTCACCTAAACTGCCGTTACAGCAAAATACATTGAGTGATGCTGTGTATATGTCATAAGCTTTCAGCTTTCACGTTTAGCAATATTTCGATTCATAAAGTATATCTGATTCTTATTAGAGTCATATTTCTTATCAGACCTGTATTAGAGTGCTGGCAGACTGCATTTTCTCCACAGCAGGGCCTGTTGTTAGCCTGTCATCCCTTGATTTTCTGGATAAGAACATGTGAAATTATAAAAATGAGATGGTCTTTATATAGACACAACAGTTGCATGTGTGGATTATCCTAATGGTGGCAGTTTAATTTTCTAATGGGATTCTATGTAAGCATTTGGTGAGTAATCATTTTTAATCTTATTTTTAATTAAATGCATATTGTTCATTAACTTTTGATTAATTAATTTTAATTAATTAATTTTTGAAAACCCTATCAGTGACGCAGCATATGGGGATAAACAAAATGTACATTTTTCATATACACTACCATTTAAAAGCTTTTTAAAAACAACCGTTTTAATATATTCTATTCTATTTTAATATATTATAAAATGGAATTTATTCCTGTGATGGCAAAACTGAATTTTCAGCAGTAATTACTCCAATTTCAGTGTCATATGATCCTTCAGAAATCATTCTAATATGCTGATCTGGTGCTCAAGAAACACTTTATTATTATTATTATTAATGCTAACAACAGTTGTGCTGCTTAATATTATGTGGAAACCGTGATTTTTTTTCAGGATAATTTGATGAATAGAAAGTTCAAAAGAACAGCATTTTTTGACTAGAAACACCATCAACGGTTAGCATTAGCATACACTGCAACAAGCCAGTTTTAGTCACGTAACATCCGATATACAGCAGCCTCCCTCAATTCATCTATATCACACAGACTGAGAGTAGATCATATCAGTAAATTTAAAAAAGCGGTTGACAATTGAGCTGACAGATCTGACAGAAGGAATGTCACATGCTTTTACCTCACAGCAAAACTGATTAAATGAGACTGTCAGATCACTCACTGAGTGTGTGTGTGTGTGTGTGTGTGTGTGTGTGTGTGTGTGACAATGAACCACACACGGAGCAGTCAGCCTCTGTGTTAGACGACTGTGTTTAGAAATGTCAGAGAATAAAGACACTGCTGTTTTATTTAATCCTCATAATATAGCTGACCTGAACTGACAAAGACTGGAGAACTTCGTTTCTAAAAAGTAGGGACATGAAGCCAAACCAGACTAAGCTTTTCCAAATCCTTTGTATTCATTACATGAACATGTGAAACCTTTTCTTACACTCCAGCAAGAACTTTTCTGCTTGGGAGTAAGATACAGAGTACACAATTTCTGCATTTTCCCCAAAACACACCACTCACATAGTGTTGTTGACACACGTTGTATGGAGCAGGGCTGGTGTGGCAAGAGTGAGGGATGATGGGATTTTATTCATAGAAACATAGTGCCTACCTCTTTAACAGGGACTCTTCCTTTCAAAGAGTCTAAACATTGTCTTATAAGGTGGTGAACTGAACCTTCTTCTGCTTGTAACACAATTTAGCTGTGCTACAATGTTAGCGAATGTGAAGGAGATACAGAAAAGGTTGAGAAACAACAAAAAATCCAAAAGAAATATTTACACTCTGTGTGTGATCAAGAGAAGCTCTTGCCATCTCCTCTGAATGATGCAGATATACATCACTGACTATGAAGTTATTACATGTTTCATTACTATGAAATAATGACGGTGTTTAGGATTTAAATGTGCTGTGGGCTCACATGATTCAAGACTAGAGCAGAAATTCATCCAGATGTTGTTGCTGTCTTGGCAACCACAAGTTGAAAACATCAAGTTATATGGGGAGTGGTGTCACTTCCAGACGATTAACTTTGTCAAACATGACTTGTGCTAGGGTGGATTTACTCTCAGTTCACTTTGTCACTTTGTTGGAACAAAGCAAGTAATGAAGAATGGAAGAAAAAAATAAAGATAAATAACATAAGACAAAAAAATAGAAGAAAGAGAGAGAAAAAAGAAGGGGGAAAAAGTTTTTTGCTTTGTTAAATTGTTTTAGTTTAAAATAGTTTAAAATGATAAATTTGGTTTTCAATAAATTCTATCAAGGAAAGGAAAAGAAGAAAAGAAAAGAAAAGAAAAGAAAAGAAAAGAAAAGAAAAGGAGAAAGACTAAGACTTGGACTTTGGCCTTTTTGGCACTGAACTAAGTCATTGTTTGGGCCAAACTAAAATTGGTCTCAGCTGAGCAGTGAAGCCATAGAGTGATCTTTGAGAAAAATGGCACCAAACACAATGGGCTCAGCATATCTGGACCAAAGCCATGCAATAGATAAAGAGAGAAATTCTTCTGAAACATGATTTTAAAACATAAATTCATATCTCTCAGAGACAAAGGGAGATTTTCAAAACAAAGCAAGCTTGATGCTAATGGCCCTCTTCATCAACCATCTTCCTTATTATGACAATTTGGAAAACAATCATTGGGAGATATCAATGTTTTTTTTTTTCTAGGAACCCCACCCATATAGCATCTCAGTCCTGGCACAACACCACAGAGCTTCCTCAGGGAAGAGCGTGATGTCTTGACGTTCATTGCTGTGAGCTGCAGTGTTCTGAAAGCCCTCAAGCTACTAGGGCCCCTCAACATGCTCTCTCATAGACAGAAACACTGATTACCAGCACTTGTCTGCTTCTATGCCATGTCAACACTCCAAATGCCTCACTAAGGCCTGTTTCACACTAGACACATGTGAACTGCTTCCGCTTCGCTTACACATGCAGTGTGAAAAGGACATAACACTTAAACGTTGCATGGAATTTTCTTAGTTGTGTGCTTTATGTTTATGTGTTGTCATATTCCTCGTGATTTGCCTCATTCAAAGCTGGATCTGATATTGAATCTACTGCACAAAACATACAGTGTGACACAGCTACTCTGATTCTCAAAAGAATGGGCTGGTTCTTTTAGTGAAAACACTAAAAACTAAAATCAATCATTTTAAATGCTACAAGTGAATTTAGGCATACTAACAATATTATTAAAACAGCATGAAAAATGCATATTTATTTTGGGAATTGCTAAAGATTTACATTTAACAGTGTCATTAAATTAATAGTGCATCATGGCTCTTCAGGGTTGTCTACAACAGGAGTTTCCAACCTTTTAGATGCCATGGATCCAAATATAATCATCCTTGTGTGTGAGACCACCATCCAAAAATTGAAAAAGCAGCTATATGTGTCATGTAGAAATATCCCTGTATCCATGTATTTTTATGTATTTTAAATGTATTAAAATATTATGTGAAAAATATTTCGTTTCTGTTACGTATCTTTTTTTTTTCTTAGTAAAAATATAGTTTTTATTGTACTATTAAATGTCTGTTTTTATTTATTAACATTTTATTTTATTTTATTATTTTATTTTTATAAATTATAATTATTTATTTTCAATTTATTTATTAATTTAAATCAAAATTCTTAATTTAATTATTACATTTAATTTTAGTATTCACTGATTTTCCACAGACCTACATAGCACTTCCTTACGCCCGCTGGGGTCCCAGGACCCCAGTTCGAAAGCTCATCAGGCAGATTTCAGCAAAGCCCTGACTCACACTGCGAATAATTTTGTGTGACTAATTCTGCAAACAGATTCAGTGTGAATACACCTCCTCAGTGCAGAGAACTGAACTTTAAAAAAATACCCTTAAAGGGACAGTTCAAAAATTGTCATTACATACTCTCATGTCGTTTCCACACCTGAAGCCTTCTGATGCTTTGTATAAATACCAGACTAAAATTTAAGTGGTTATTTACTGAAACTATTTGGTCACCATTTCCACTGTATGGAAAAGAGCCGCCTGGATACTCTGCCAAACATCTTTTTTGTGTGTGTCACAGAAGAAACAGTAACAAATGACATGAGGGTGAGTAAACGATGACAGATAGTTCATTTTTAGGTGAACTATTCCTTTAAAAAGTACTTAAAAACCATTCCATGAGTCAAAATCCACAAAAGCCCTTTATATACAGCTGCTATACCATAAGGATCAACTCTCTATCTTCCACTCCTGATCTCAGGAGACATTGCACAGAACAAACAAACAAGATCAGAGAGAATTAGAACAGGAGGAGTGGTGGAGAAAGAGTGAGAAAGAAAAAAAGAGAGGAGACAGAATATCTAAATGAATAGAGCAGGCAAAACAGTCCGTTTCTGAGAAGTCGCCGTCGAGCGAAAGCTCTGGTTTCACAGGGCTGTTACATAAGAAAGCCAAAGCCCTACTCGCACTGGAACTCAGCCCAGAAACCTAACGTTATATGCACACATATACGCGCAGGACCTTACGCTAGGATTTAGTTAAAGGTCCATTGAGGCCTATATCCAGAATTTAATCATTATGTTTATTTGAAGGGAATGTCAGATGCTGCTGGAGTGTTTGCAGCATGAATGAGAAGGCTTTTAAGGTTTAAGGGTGGTCTGTGAACTGCCTTACCAAGAAAATTCCTGGAAAGGCAAACTTATAAAAACATCTTTGACCTCAGGTGAACTTGTCATATCTACTGAGGTCTCATCCCTACAGCAGGCAAATGAAATGCAACTTTACTACCAAGCTTTTTAAGCTATGATTTATGGCAAATAAATTGTAGTTTATGAGGATTTAAAGTCCACTCATAAACATTTGAAAAAGCGTTTGTTGTGCAAGCGAAATGAGGTTAAGGTTAAAGTTTGCTCCCTCTTAAGACAAACTTAAGCAGGAGTATGAAGCCCACTACGCAGATCATGTAGAATCAAAGTCACTTCCTCTATGTTCTACTATGGGATGGTTTATTTCCTTTTCATTCATAACAGTTTGAGGCCCCGGGCCCCTGATAAATTACCATGTCAGCCTGAAGAAAGAGCAAATTTACAAATAGGCCAGAGTCAGTCATCTGATTCTAGACTATGAAAAGTGCCCTCAGTATGGCAAAAGATGCATTCGCCTATTATAGCACAATAATTATCTCATCAAATCAAACAGCTGCGAATTAGACACATTCAGCCATAGTACAATAGGCTTGATGCCTTTGGGCTCAGGACATATGACAGCTGTATACAAATGATCACAAACAGAAAGCCAAGGGAAAACAAACTAGGATCCAAACAAACCCACAAATTAGCACTGACCCAAAAAGCTTCAGTGCGTGAGACTGTAACTGGAGTTTCTTTCTGGGGTTTCTTTCACCTATTTGTTTTAATAGTTAAAAGAAACGTTCACCCAAAAATGAAAATTCTGTCACTATTTATTCACCCTCATGCTGTAATTTTTTTTTTTCAGTGGAACACAAAGATGACACTTTTGAAGAATCGCTATGCATCTTTGGTCACTTTATTTCAAAGTCCAATTCTCACTATTAACAAACTATTAATTAGCTGCTTATTAATAGTTAGTAAGGTAGATGTTAAGTTTAGGTATTGGGTAGGATTAGGGATGTAGATTATGGTCATGCAGAATATGTCCTTTATAAGTGCTAATAAACAGCCAATATGTTAATAATATGCATGCTAATAAGCAACTAGCTAATAGTGAGAATTGGTCTCTATACTTAAGTGTTACCGCAGCTTTTGCAATAACAACAGCTCATAGTGGGCTATTAAACTAAAAAGGACAAACAAACACCAGAAAAAGCAACATGAAAGCATAAACATCATATAAAGTCATATCATAAAAGTACATTAAAAGTGTACATTATAATGTTATGATGCCTAAATTTACTTGTAGCAGTGAATTTTTTGTGTTTTAATTTAAAATTTATTTAGACAAAATAGTATAGTTTAACAGTGGCTATAACATGAAAATAAACAATTGGTTTACACTACCTTTCAAATGTTTGTGGTCAGTAAATAAATAAAGATACTGAAAGAAATGAATTTTATTAAATTGATCAAAACTGATGTGACAAAAGATTTCAAATAAATGCTGCTTGTGAACTTTCTATTCATCAAAGATTTCTAGAGAAAAATATCAGTTTCCACAAAAATAAGCATCACAACTGATATCAAGAAGAACAATCGATAAGAAATGTTTTTAAAATGATTTATGAAGGATCATGTGACACTGAAGACTGGAGTAATGGCTGCTGAAAATTCATTCATTTTAAAATATAAAAAAAATAGAAAACAGTTTTTTGAAATAGCAATATTTCACAAATGCTACTGTTTTTAATGTGTTTTTATGACATAATTGCAGACTTGATGAACATGAGACACTTCTTGCAAAAACATTAGTGTATATCAGCCAGAATTTTAATTCCAGATTAAATTTTATGATTATATGAATCCATTATATCATTATAAAATTCAAGGTATTGTATGACTTAAGAAGCCTGTAGTTATTATAAACTGTCACTCTCTAGAAAGAACTTTTTTTTTTTTTAAAATCTCCTTTGCTCTGACAGAAAGAAAATAACAGAATGAGCTTGGAACAACATAAGTATAAGTAAATAATTTAATTTTGGATTAACAGAAAGTTCATGACAAAGATACAAGTGAAAAAGAGACAAGTGGATCATTAATGTTACATCTCTGTTACTGATGTCAAAAAAAATAATTGTGTTCCTCACTTCTATTCTAAGCACTGTACTAATGTGCTCCAGGACTACACTGAGCTTGTCTGTCACAAGCACACAAGGTCAGACAAGCACACTGACACACGTGACAGGCACGTGACAGCCACCTCCTCCTCCTTCCCAGCATGGACGTTATGTATCGTTTACATAAATATACAGAGAAACTGGTTTAAAAGAAAGTTCTCACAGAGAACCGCCATGTTCCTGAGAGACCTCAAAGCACCTTGTCAGGAATTTTTTATCATTATGATGAACTTGGAAAGGGCAAAATGACACTGGGTAGAGCTCGACAAATTCAAGTCAAACAGCAAACACAGCGTTCCTTCACACAAATACACAAGTAATCCAAAGTAAAAATGGCAGGAAAGTGAAGCTATCCTAATCTAAGGATTATGGACACTGAGCTCTCGGCAGTCGAAGTCACAGAATTTGAGCTTGGCGGCTGTGATGACAATTGCCGAGGCAAATCGTGCAATTTTCTACAAGAAAATGAGCCAAATCCAATGCCATACTGCTCTCAAATCCACCTAAACCTTTTAGAGTCCTCAATTCTCCAATGCACAGCAAAAGCACACAGGTCGCCACAATGGCCTGAATCCAAAAAAAGATGGCCTGAAATCCCACAAAACATCAATTGGTCCCTGTGCAATGAAACATACACTGAAAGACACAGACCTAAAGGTACACAGGTGGAAAACATAGAGGAGACGAAGAAGAGTGGAAATCAATAGTTTCCTCAGACGAAAAGTCAGCACTTTAAAAGCACATCAATACTTGAATAATCTGAGACGATTAGATTTAGATGTCAAAGGAGCGTGAAAATAAAACTGATAAAATATTGTAACAATCCCCATTTTCTAATTATAAAAGGATTTACTTACTCTCATGTCATTCCAAACTTGTATGACTTGTGAAACACAAAAGAAGAGATTTTGACAACTGTGCAGGCTGCTCTTTTCCATGAAATAACAAATAAAAGAATGGCAAAAAAGCAGCATAAAGTGAGCAGTCTATACTACTTTTGCTCTATATTTGAATCCAAATGATAGTTTTGAATAAGAAAAAAACTTAAGTTTATGTCGTTATGAATTACTTTTGTGTTTTTTTTGTATGCATTTTTATTTTCTAAAGTGAGCAGACATAGAGAACCCAATGGCCTTTGCTGTAGAGAATAGCAGAGTTTTAATTACATTTTTTAATTACATGGGTAAACTTTGGTGAAATGTTATGACTCACCATATATTTCTCTCCCTAGTTTGTTTTTCTAACCCTTTTCCAGTTTTTGTCTCTTAAAATCAGAAAAAAAACCATACACAGTGAAACACTAGAGCAATAAACAAGGGCAAAAAAGAACCACAGCCTGTGTGCCATGTTAATTAACGT
Source organism: Tor tambroides (assembly GCA_021397915.2). Taxonomy (NCBI): domain Eukaryota; kingdom Metazoa; phylum Chordata; class Actinopteri; order Cypriniformes; family Cyprinidae; genus Tor; species Tor tambroides. The sequence continues at coordinate 6,232 of JAFVLL020030745.1, read as the reverse complement.
TTACCACCATTATTGGAATCCTAATACAAGAGATTTGGCAGTCACGGTGCTAAAACCCAGTATTTGTTCTGAGTGAGAAAGCTCCGGTCATTAGGAAACCATAGAGAGTCTGCTATTATAGGCCTTGATGTGATCCGCCATTGAAATGTTATTATTAGCCATGCTATTATTATTATTACCTTTATCACCACATGCATATCGAGTACAACATTGCACTTATCATTAAATCCTAATTTATGACACCTCCTGCGATGATTAGTAAGGCACAGTGGTCACACCGCTGAGGACACAGCAAGCGCTAATCATGAGGTTGACCCGAGGTCAGCCAGAAGTTTTGATTGATCGCTCAGCAGGCAAAACAGCTGTTGGTACTACAATTTTGAAACTTGTGTTTGTTAGCTTTGCACTTTATGGCAATGTTGTTAGGCATCAAATTAGATTTTAAAGGGGTCATGAACTGAGATACCTAAATTCCCTTGATCTTTTGATTTATAAGAGGTATTTGTACTATAAAAACATCCTGTAAGTTTCAGAAATCAAAACTTTGTCGTTAGTCTAAAAACAGCTTATACTGAAGGTAGTCTGTCAAAATGACAGCTTTGGTCACTATTGCTTTATTTCTTCTTACAGATATGTATTGAGTTATTTATGTGTTTTCACAGCAGCATCCATCTATGAGGAATGTAGGCTGTCAAACATACAAACTGTTAGCCAATCATAGCAGTGGGCGTTTACTTCCGAGTCTACAATCCGCCACGCCTATTCAAACAGAGCAATCTGATGAGGGGGGATAAAAGCTGGACAGAAAATAGCCTATTACTTCTAAATTATGATGTTTTTTGATGTAAAATCTTGATAACATTATAAGTGGACCTCAGAGAATAGTACAAATTAAAAAAAAACAAAGGCAGCTCATGACCCCTTTAAAAGATTGGAGATGAGAATCATAATAAATTGAATCAAATTCCACATAGCTAGTCCTGTTTCTTAAAGTGACAGTTCACCCAAAATTAAAGTTTTGTCATCACTTATTTACCTTCATGTTGTTATAAACCTTTCTTTCTTTAGAGGAACACAAAAGAAGATATTTTGAAGGATGTTGCAACTGCTTTCATTCACACAATGTAAGTCAATGGGATTCGAATCACTGGACCTCACTGACCTCACTGGGAAAATAAAAATGGGACATCAAAAAATCTTTTGTGTTCCAGAAAGAAAGTTTGGAATGACATGAGGGTGAGTGAATAATAGAATTTTTTTTTTTAATTTCAAAACAGGTGCCGCACATGACCTTCACTGTTTGCTGCTATAAAATAAAAGAAAAAACGACATATTTCTATTGTCATATAGGGCCAAAAAAAATGTGGACAGCATTTTTTCTTAATTAAAATAAATAAAAAAATAAATAAAAATTATTTTTGGAGAATTTATAAATTTAAAAATAATTCACTTCACATAAATGAAGCAGGTTCTGAATGAAAACTGAAGGCTATCAACCCTCTACAACGCGAGTAAATCACTCGCATATGCGACTAAATTTCACTCTGGGCGACTAAATGATGTTTAATATTAGCCAATGGCTAATAAATTCTCAAATTTTACTCGCCAGTGTGTGAGTTGGAGGCTAAGTATAAGTTTAGCACAGATATACTGACTGAGCGCTTCAGAGTTTCTCTCTCCGTCAAGCGATCTGTGCTGTTTTTCAGTTCATCTCAATGGATGCGCAGCGCACCTGTGTTTGACGTACCGTGAACTCTAGTGTAACGGCGCACGACTCGCCGTCGCTTTGGTGAGAGCAGAGAGAGCAAGAGAGAGTCTTACATACATGCAGAATTGACGCACTACATGTAAACGATACTTTTTGTTGTATTTTCCTGTCAAAATAACGGAGTTCCTTTGGATTTTTTCAGCTTTTAAGAACTGCCGGGTTTTCCGGTAGTGGTCGGGACTAATGCGCAAACGGCAATCTCATTATCGTCCCTGTTTTGATTTCAGCAAATCAGTTCGAGTGAACGCAAACAACCTGATTAATATTCATGAATCCAGCAGCTCGTTAATCCTTAGTGCTTTTTATACTGTTCTTTTTAGCAGAATTCGTATTATTATTATTATTATTATTATCTTATTATCAGTATTATTGTTAGTTTTTTCCCATTTTTTTTAACAAACACTGAATAACCAAAAAAAGCACAATCACCAGTCCTAAATTCAGTTATTCAGTTAAAATGTCTATGAATTCATACATGGTTACTAAGTTTTCATTCTAATTACTTTCATTCTAATTATCGTAATGTCATATTATAATGATTGACTGACTGATGTTAAGAGTGTACTTTCAGATATTTAAAAAGCTGTACCATTTTACAAACATATTCAGTATATATATATATATATATATATATATATATATATACACAGTATATTACAGAGCATATATATATAGGCCTAGTATATCAGTCTGGTGAGTAAACTAAAAAATTTACTAGCCAATGGCGATTCAATTGCCAAGGTGTCCGTAGAGAGTTGGCTATACAATTATTATAGAAGACATTGGAGCACCAACAACTAGTGAGCCAAAATCATTCCAATACTCTTCAAAAACTGCCATTTGATTTTCTCTTTCTATTTATTCATCATTCAGAAACCACATGCCTAAAGCCCAGCACTGAGCTCACAAGTGTATCTACATGCATTCATCATCAAAAAATGCATTGTTCTTAAGACCTTGATGTACTGTTAAAACCTGTGATACTAAAACACTCAAGTGCAGTTATCTATTTCTCTGCTGTAGTGGAATAACCATCAGTGCATCTCCAAACAACTCACAGCATTGTACAAACAGGTTTTTCCCCCTGAGCTAGCTATCATACATGCTACAGGCATCTGGCTAAAACTGCTCTTTTCTGTTCACACTATAACAGGTATTAAGTTGATGAGAGCAATTTCACAGAGTATAAAGTCAATATTTATTTTCATCACCATGAAATTCCCTGGAATTTCACTTAAATCAGGTTTCAGGAATCAATGAAGTCCATATATTTAGTGTACCCGGCTATGCATCAGTTAATTTAGCTACTATATACACAAGCGTGTAACCAGGTCTTGGGCTAAAAATAACACATTCAGCTTGGTGTCTCTGAAAAAGGTGTTACATTTATGTCTCTAATTTGCTGGTCTCTTCATGAGCCTAGTTTAACCCCATGGGACAATGTTGGAACAAAAGCCACAGAACAGGTGCTCTCATAGACTGGAGTCACAGAGTGCCAGTGAAATCACAGTGTCTGCCGCCTCTCCATATGACAACCAAAAATTTGCATCTCAGGATGTAAACAGTCCCACGCCTGCCAATAAGCAGTCAGGCCAGGTGAGCAAACATATTTTCTATTTAAACGGCGGGCTTGACTTTACATTTTTATCCATATAAATTTTATATTTACATTTTGGGAATGGATTGAATAAGTGAAAACTGTGTATTACATACCAAAGCCAAAATTCAGGACATAAACAGTCCCACACCTGCCAATAAGCAGTTGGACCAAGTGACCAAACATATTTTCCATTTGAACAACAGGCTTTGCCTTACATTTGTATCCATAAACAGCTGCAAGTGGGCAATTGCCCATAACGTGACACTTTTTTTTAATCTAATTTTTTTGCTTTTTATCAATTTTATTTTATATCTATTGTGAACATAATGAATTTCGAAAACTGAGCATTACATACCAAATCCAAAACTTAATGCTATTAACATTATTCAGCTAATGAATAACATTATTCAATAGCCTGCATGGCCTAAGTGATGTCATCGCATAAGAAAAGTTGTTTTAAACGTTATAAAAGATTATAAATTTAAGTTATAAAATTTGAATTTCAAAGACCGGTCACAATCAATTATATAAATTTGAAACAATGTTGAATCATTCACAATAAGTCCAGGATTATGCAATATACAGTCAGTTTTTGCCTTGCCTAGTTCATTTTAAAAGGTCTTGTGATGTGGATTTTTTTAAAGTACAAAATATTATGTGTAATCTCTCTTTTATTAAGGTTTAAGTGGATTTCAGAGCAGTATAGCAATGCATTTGGTCCATTCACTTGCAGAAAATTGCTTGATTTGCCTTATAATTGTCTTGCATTGCCTTATATTTATTTTATCTAAAAACAATAATAATTATAAAAGACCTACAAAATACTTTTGAAATAGTTTTGGATGAGCTACAGTATGGCACACCGCAGGACATATCAACTTTCCAAAAGTACTTCGTCAGTTACCCCGATCTACACAGCAAAATCAATTAAATACCTTCCCTCCCTGCAATCAGCACAGAGCTTTAAGAGAGCAGCAGTATGGAGCTTTTCACCCACACAGCGGCATGCCATGCACATAAAGCCTCTGCGGCTTCCATGACTGAGGGCCATCTCATGAGCCCTGTTGTGAAAAGGGAATTCGTGACTACAAGTGAGTGAGTGAGAGAGAGAGAGAGAGAGAGAGAGAGAGAGGGAGAGAGAGAGCAAGCGAAAGAAAGGCCTGGGCTGGCTGTCTTTTTTCAGCCCAGCACGTCAGTCCAGCGCTATTTCATACTGTCGATCCCCAGCCATTCCTGTCACCACATTCCGCCCCGCACCACCCCATCAGTGTGTATCTTCACAAAGACAGCTATTGTCCCGCTGGTGATCGCCCACTGACCTGCTCTATCTGCACTGCACTGCTGGTCATCTCAGAGGGACACGCAAACAGCACAGAGAGAAGGAGTGCAGGGGTGTGAGAGGGATGGTGGGGGACGGACAGAATGGAGAAGGGAGAGAGAGATAAAGGGAATGAACAGCAATTGAGCTTTCTGAGGTATAGCTGCATTTCTCAGATTAGCCTGTTTGTCCAAAGGATGAAGAAGAAAAGCATGTCCCTATCCGTACTAGTCATCCAGCAACTAACTAGTGGATAATTTGTCTAGACTTTTTACAGCACTAGTGCTTTAAAGAGGATGAATTTAGACACGCAACTTCTGAGAGAGGGTTTTAACGTGTCACATTTTAGCATGCATTATTTTCAACATCTGAAAACCCTTTAATGCTCCACTTGTGTTACAAATGCAGAGTATTAAATAATAATAATACATTTCAAGACATTGAATGGGAAACCTCAAATCACCTGCTTTAAATTAAATTAACATTATAATACATAATCCGAAGATCTTAATTTTTTGTGATGACTATGATACACTGAAAAAAAATAGGTGTAGAAACAATTTTCACTCAGAAATTGCCAGTAAATTTCACAAACAAATGGCGAGTAACACGTTGAATTATAGATGAAATTTTGAAGTATAAATACCAAAATAGTATTTTTGTTAAATTTACTCCAATAATCTTTGGGTTTTTTAGACATTCAAACAGAAAAGTTAAAGGTATAGAGATTTAATGATTTTATATCTTGAAGAGCTAAAAATTTAGATCTGTAAAGTTAATCTGACATAATTGTAATAAATGTAATCTTTAGCAATATTCATTCCTAAACCCATTTAATTCATTCTAAAAAGCATACAAAACTACGCGAATACTGAACTACTCCTTCCACCCTCAACCTGAGACTTTTCTCATCAATGCACTTTAAGAACAAAAGACTGCAGAGCAACCATGGAGGCATACCTTGCTTGCTCTCTGCGAGAGAGCGTTTATATAAGGCTCTAAGCAGCCACACAACCAATGGACTTTTGTTCTGCATTGATTGCCCACAGGGCTGGAACCTATCCCAAATGTCTATGACGAGAATCTACAAGTACATGCTCCGGGCCATGGCCTGAGTCAATCAGCAGCCATTATCCCAATCCATTTCTATCATGCTGAGTGCCAAGTAGAGAGCCCACAGCCCAGCTGTCTAAGGAGCAAACACGCAAAAGCCCAAGCTCACTGAACCAGTGTTAACAGTGTCAGCACTAGATCACATCGAACGTGGAGCTGACACAATAGACACATTTTAATGTTTAATGTTCACAATGTTTCACAATGTTAATGTTCACAATGTTTCTCTTTGACTCACAATGTTTCCCTCTGCACATGTACAGTATTTATGTGAAGCATTCGTATAGTTTGTATTTCTTATTTTTATTTTTTTATATTTTATCTTTAGTGTGTATAGGGTAAACCTTTATATATAGTATACTTAGTCAAAATCTGTCAGTAGGTTAGTTGTGTATAGGTTTATAGTGTTTTACTTCATTGTTGTATGTCTGTA